>PVIU01016163.1:16349-45907 GCA_004026605.1 Ondatra zibethicus | reverse complement strand
TTTTTTTTTTTTTTTTTTTTTTTTTTTTTTTTTTTTTTTTTTTTTTTTTTTTTTTTTTTTTTTTTTTTTTTTTTTTTTTTTTTTTTTTTTTTTTTTTTTTTTTTTTTTTTTTTTTTTTTTTTTTTTTTTTTTTTTTTTTTTTTTTTTTTTTTTTTTTTTTTTTTTTTTTTTTTTTTTTTTTTTGAGACAGGGTTTCTCTGTAGCTCTGGGGCCTGACCAGGCACTCACAGAGATCCGCCTGCCTCTGCCTCCTGAGTGCTGGGATTAAAGGTGTGCGCCACCACCTCCCAGTTCAGTTTTGCTTTTCATCAGATGAAGGAGAAGACTATAACACCTAGGGGAATTTCTGAGGAAGGAATTTTAGAATCTGGCAACCACTCTCAAACTTGACTTCCTACACTAGATAATGCTCCAGTGCTCCTGCGTGTTGTCCTCTGTTTGCAGGATGGCTTATGTCCCTGCTTAGATGCCATCCATTCCCAGTGTCCTTTTCTGAGACAGCTTTTTCAGCCTTTTTAGAAACTGAAGTCACAAGCCCTTCATGATAAAGTGAATTGTACTCCTGTCAGTTGAAGTTTACATATTTGATAGGATGTGCTTAATATCATAAAAATATGTACTGAATGCTGTTTTCACCATTAAAAAATACATCTTTTTGGAAAATGTTTCGTGTTGTGACATTTTGGTCAAATTAGATGAGTTAATAATTATTAATTTTGTAGCTTAATACTTTAATGTATAAATAGATATGAATTTAACATTTCTTACACTGTTATTTAGTAGCCAAGTGACTTTTCTATGGTTAGATTATTATAACATATTTTACATATCACAGACTGCATAAAAAGCACAGGCTCCGAGGCCAGGAGCTGGGGAAGAACCTAGAACTCTGGTACACACAGACAGCAGGCAGCCTTCGGAGAAGCGCTGAGCACAGCTGAGCACAGCAGAGCACAGCGCTGTAAGGAGAAGGCAGGCTGAGCTGGGCCGATGATATTTTATCAACAGAGCGTAGAGAGCCAATCAAAACCAGGTGGTCAGGCCCAGCAAGGAGTGCCAAGCACAAAGCTCTTGAAGAGGAAGGATACCAAACAAGAAACCTCACAAACAACAACAAACCATAAACGGGTGGCCTGGGAATGGATATAGACAACCATGGCAAGTCAAGGGCTGAGTCCGGAACGTTCCATCAACTAGAGGAGACCTCAGTGAGGCAGCAGGAAAAACACGGGTGTCCTAGAGGGTGCTTTCTTGAGATTGCTGACCTTTACTCATAAGTGTGGATTTTATAGAAACACCCATCTTTTGGGTGTTCTGATAATTTCCCCAGCAAAATAGCCAGATATCCCTGTGGATACTGAAGGGATCACCACTAAACTGATCCATTCTTCGTCAGCTGGGAAATGATGAGTACTTGGAGAAACCAGCAGCAAATGGCAGAGCTTCCTTCCCTTTGCAACAGGATTCGCTCATCTCAAGACAGGCAACCAGAAAGAAGATCCCATGGTATATGCACCATAGCATTTTGAATCCCTTCTCTGAAGCAGACCACCTTACGCTGTAATAGAAAAGCTGGTGCCTGAAGTGGGGTTTTGCTATAGCAGTGTTAGGCTTTGTTTTGTTGGTAGACATGCTGAGAGGTCTTAAACAAGTATCATAAGCCAGGAGTAAAGCAATCCCTATGTAGCTTAAAAACATCAAGTAAAACTTTTTCCAGCAGTAAATAAAGAGGCAGGTTATGTTCCTCCTGGGAAAAGACGGGAAGAATTCAGGATACTAATGAGAGTGGACTGCTCTCTCCTGCTTTCAGTAGCCTGCTCCAAATCAGGGCCTGGCGGTGGGCTGGGGTGAGCAGGAGTAAGCAGTTCCGGAACTGAAAAGCCCTCTACCACCACTTCATTCTCAGGATCGCAATCTGAACTGGCTGAGGGATTAGCAACTTGGAAAAGCCAGTGGTATCTATAAACAAAGCAACAGTAGTTAAAGATGCTACTCAGACTTTGTTCAGGGGCTTTCCAGAAATGTGAGCCAAACCAGATACAAAATCAGATTAAGGCTGTTTTTGTGCTGGATGTGGCCGCTATTAGCTCAACAGAGAAAGGCTGTTAACCAGGTAAGGCCCTGTTCAGACAGAGCCTCGGCCTACGGCTTCGTCACATGCAGTTCTCTGGAACCAAACAGACCAAAAATCTTCTGTTTTGGAGCAATTTTATTTTGCCAAAAATCTGAAAGCTTGGTTTACAAATGCCTATGATCGTTTGACCTTTCGAGATTCAAATTCTCTCTCACTGAGAAAGTTTTGCTGTATTCAGCTTGTCTCCCCCGACATCTACGGCAGCAGAGCTCCTTGCCTTCCAGACACGTGCTGTAGACGCGCTGTAGACGCGCTGTAGATGTGCTGTAGATGTGTTCCACGGCATTGGGAAGGGAAGAACTTTTCCCAAAGGGCAAAGTCAGGGGAAAAACAGTCAACACACGGGATTTTCATCTGGAACAGTGTCAAATTCATCAATGAACTTACCAATTATCAGAGAAGAAACCAAAATTTTGCCCAAGAAGGTTCTAGCGGTTTGACAGACACATGACTCTGAGTATTTCTCACTGTTTTTCCCAATCAGTAATTTGCACATAGTTCACAGAAAAGAATAAAAGGACCAAACGATGAAAATCTTGTTTCTCTAAGGTGCTCATAATTAAGTTCATGAGAGAAGAATCTTTTGTCTATTTGTGATATAGGCAAACACTAAACTGTGAAAACATTAGAACTCATGAAGGATGGATTCAGGTTTATCAGCACACTGTTAAGGGGTGCACACAATAGTCAGGCTGTTTTGATCTGTATACAGTGCTGTTTCTATTTAAACACATACATCAAACTGCCAAACATAGGTCTTCTAGTGAGCGTCAACAGAGGGAGACAAGATGATACACTGATGTTCTTTCCAAGTGATATGTTTTCATGTTTGTGTGGTATTTAATGCTTAGGAAGGGCAGAAAGACCCAGAAGTTCACAGTAAGAAGGGGAAAGCCTCATCTTTGCTGATTCTAAAGGACGATACGCAGATGAGTCCTGGAAATCCTGCAGCTGACTGTGTCTTGAGGAGCCATTTAGAGACCCACTGCACTGAATCAAACACAGACCTTAGTGATCCATTTCCTGGTCAACTACTTGATCAAATACTCACCCCATCTACTTTTGCCATCATACTTGGTTGCTATGTTTTGAGTGTTAGCCTCCATTCATGGTTAGAGACTCTCAGTTAAAATACCCAGGAGCTGCACCCAGCTGTTACATCTTATACTTAGTGAACACGACACCCGTGTATGTGATTTTCCTTTTTTTTTTTAAGATTATTTATTATGTATACAACATTCTGCCTCCATGTATGCCCGCACGCCAGAAGAGGGCGCCAGATCTCATTACAGATGGTTGTGAGCCACCGTGTGGTTGCTGGGAATCGAACTCAGGACCTCTGGAAGAGCAGCCAGCGCTCTTAACCACTGAGCCATCTTTCCAGCCCCCGTGTATGTGATTTTCTAGAACACCTTTGGTTACCCTTTTGTCTACTGATCAAATCTGTTGCTCTTTGGACAAGAAACAAGATTTGGCTGTGTTTTAAACCATCTTCAAGCTCAAAAGCTGGTTATGGTGCCACACACATATGACCCCTTGAAATAGGAGAGAAAGGAGGGTGTCTGGGCTTGTTGGCCAATCTAGTCTCATTGGTGATCCCAGGTCCTAGTGAGTGACTCTATCTTCAAAATCAGGATGGTTGGTACCTGAGCAATGCCGTCTGAGTGACATTTGAGGTTGACCTCTCGTCACCACATGCACACACACGAATGCACACACAGAGACATCGAGTAACTAGGCCTGTCACTAGAAGCATAGTATTTATTCCCTCAACTGTCGGAATCTGGGATGGAGACAAGGATGTGCCCAACATCAGGGGAGACTTTGGAGTGGAAATTGAATTGAGCTTTGTGCGTGGTAAATAAGCTACATCAAGTGTACCAAGTGAGCTACATCACCAGTTTCTTGGTGTGGATATATCAAACCACTGTGAATAATTTTTTACTGAGAGATAAAGATATCCAAAGGAAGCAAACAGCCCAAATAATGCATTATATGCCTCCTTAACCTATAGGATGTTATCATGTAAATAGCATAAGCCACTCCCCCTGCTCTGAACCATATATCTTGATACAGTCACAGTGCTGAATAAAAAGGCCCACCAGTAAGTCCAGACTATTGGAGGTCCACACTTGGTATGGACAACATGGCATCTTCGAGTTCTCAGGCACGCAGATTGCTGCATCTGGGCATTTGCTGTTCCTGATGACCGCACTTGTCAGTACCATGTGGGAGATAATGAATGTAGTGTCATAGCAGAAATAGTCTTATGTGTAGTCACTATTGCTCCCTGATAAATTGCAGCTAGGGTTACAGAGTCACGGCTGTGCTTCTGGAGTGCTGGGATTAAAGGTGTGAGCCGCTACTGCCAGGCTTAAGGTGGGTAATTTATAAAGACAAGAGTTTTAGGTTCTTGACACTCTGGAAGTTCAGGAGTGTGGTGCAGATGTCCTCAGCTGTGGTGAGGGCTTCATGGCAGAGTCTTCACAAAAGGGGTAAAGTGGAGAAAAAGAAAGTAGGAGAGAGAGGAGAGGCCAGGCTCACTCCAGTGATTCACTCCTGGATCCCAGCATCATCTCTACCCGAGTCAGTACCTTCCATTAGGCCCATCTTTTACAGTGCTCGTCATCTGCAGCACACAACACACTGGAGACTAAGCACTCAGCACACAACACAGCCAAACCATTCCCTTCGAATTACTACGTCTACACTTCTTTATACAGATCCATCATATTATCATAAAGTAAACTATGCACTAAAGCTGTGCTCACATTTCTCTACGCAACTGCCTAGGGCCAACAATTACACGGACTCCACTAAGGTTGTTAGCACTCAGGCATCTGCACTGGCCTGCCCTTGGGGTCCTGGCAGGATCCATCCTCAGCTGCAGCCACTAAGGGCTCCTCCTGTGCACATTCCCTGCGTTCTCTTTTAAAAGGTGAACTTTCCCAACAAAGGTAAAAAAGAAATATCTATTGGTTATCTTTCTCGATATAATAGAGATCACCGCAGACAGAGCATGACTTGAATCCAGGTAGTTTGCTCTAGTGTGTATCTTCCAGTTTCTCCACGAGCACGACTTGAGTGACTCTCCGTGTATAACTGCACTTCTGTCTGATAACAAAAACCTCCTACTCACATCTGCACTAGAATTTGGAGCAGGTTTCCTATAGAGAAAATGTAGGCTATGATTCAGAGTAGTTAAACAATGAGAAACTCTCCTTGTATTATGATCATTTCATCTTACCAAGACTCAGCATGCACACTGCCCCTCCCCCATCTGCGGGGGAGGGGAGGAAATCTCTAGGTACAGTGAGAAGTTCTGAGAACATTAGCAATGGACCCTCATGTTTTCTGTCCCAGAGGTTAACAAGATTGAGACTTTATACTAGTGCAACATGAAGAATGTCTTTGGCACCCACGAAAGAATACTGTGAAAAAAGAACAGTTTAATATTAGAGATTTGGGACCATTTTTCCTCTCCTTCCCTCTTTTCCTCTCTTTCTACTTTCCTTGTTTTGGGGGCAACTACCAAGTATATGGACATTTACTTTCTCAGGCTTTTAAGGTTTTTTTTTTCCCCAAAATATTTTTGACATTCATTTAATGTCTGATAAGCGAAACACAAATATCACAAATATTAAATGTTTATTCATGACTGTGTGTGTGCTGTGTGCATATGCATATGCTAACATGTGTGGCACACCATCGTGTGCACGCATACAGAGGCCTGAAGTTAGCAGTGGAGTCTTCCTTGACCATGCTCTACTTTATTACATAACTGCATGCGCGTGCACGCCTGCACAAAATAAGAATGAAAAAAATGGAATGGAGATTGGTGGCTAGTCATAAGTGAGACGTGGAATGAGATAGGGTTTCTCTGTAGCTTTTGGAGCCTGTCCTGGAACTAGTTCTTGTAGACCAGGCTGGGCTCGAACTCACAGAGATCCACCTGCCTCTGCCTCCTGAGTGCTGGGATTAAAGGCGTGTTCCACCACCGCCTAGTTCAGAATAAATTTCTTAATGATTCTGAGATTTCTTTTTGGAGCTCTTGAGTAAATTACCATCAGACAGCATAGACTAATTCAAGAGGCCATGTTTCAACAAGGGCAATAGTGAGATCACACAGCAGGACTGAATGTTGCGAAGTTGTTATGGTGAAGGTGGAGCCATAAGAGGTGCTCAGGTCATGGGATCGATACCCTTGCAAAGAAGCTCTAGAGCGGTTCTCAGCCTTCTTTTGGATATGCTTAAATACCCCTTCACCTCATGTATTCACGCTTTGCTTTCGCCTGCAATTCTTTCTCCCACCATGTGGTGGAGAGTTCTATTAACATCCAGCTTTAAAAAAATGGCATTTCTCTTTCTGTCCGTTTGTACAAGTATAGGGCTTGATGCTATTTCTAGTTTACAGGTCAGAAACCCTATTGGAAGTCACATTAATTATGTATTTGTGCATCTAAGAGATCCGTTGGCCTGTTCTTTCAATCAGAGGCCTTTCCTCCTACTTAGCTGGATATTTCACTTGGGGAGTCCAATAAAAATGCCATAAATGAAGAGTAGAAAGACGGCAAAGGTTAGGAGGGACACGTTGCTTTTAGTATGTACTTGTAATGTTATGTGGGGGATTATGGGAGAGAAGACGGGTACTACAAATATCAGAACTGCTCTGAGGTCTGGAATGTGGTTAAAAAACGGAAACCATGTCGGTTAGTCAACAAAGTTATTGGCAAGAAAAACTTTATACATTTCTTTAGCAGTTGCTCAAAATGGCTTGTCAATGACTGATCAGAATACTTCCTTGAAATGCGATCATCAGTTCCTGGTCCTTCTTCCAATGGCTCTGGCTTGAGAGAGATTGAGATGAATCTGCAAAACTGTAACTAAAAGCAGAAGCCTCGGGCCCTAGGAGAGCTTCAAACTTGCATTTTAGATAAATGGGAACAACGTAATAGTTGTAGTTACAAATATTGTCCAACAGATGTCAGTGTTGCCCTCAAAACTAAAATCTCCCACAGAACAGCCCCCCCACCCCAGGTGTTTCCTCAGGACACCCCAGGGCACAGCAGTGCAATTTTGAACTACAGCCCAAAGGTAACATCTTCCTGGGATTATAACTAAATAAAACACCTAAATAGGATCTGTGCAGCAAAGTGAAGAGTGGGTTTCATAAATTCCGTGGCTTTTAATCATTTGCTGCTGTTTGTATATGGTTATTACTGCTTATAGAGTAAGCATAGCAAACATTTTTCCTATACAGAGGTACAGGGAAAATACATCAAGCTTTGGAAAGGATCAGGTGGTCTATATTGCAGTCTTTCTTTCTGTTGGAGTTCTTCAGGTCACATGGAAATTCTGAATCTCTCAAA
Organism: Ondatra zibethicus; assembly: GCA_004026605.1. Lineage (NCBI taxonomy): Eukaryota > Metazoa > Chordata > Mammalia > Rodentia > Cricetidae > Ondatra > Ondatra zibethicus. Next base: position 38,404 of record PVIU01016163.1, on the reverse strand, counting down.
CTCAACAGGCTGTGGTCTGCTGGTGACTGTTGCTGTCAAAGGCCAGGAGTAAACCAGTGAACTTCATTGAGTGGCTTCTGCAAAGCCGGAGCCTCGGTGTTTGCAGATCTCACCTGCTTAGCTTCAAAGACTGCAAAAAATGCAACCCAGCAGGGGACACCTGACGGGCCTGCTCGAGCTCAACACTACTGTAAATGGGGAAATTTTACTCTATATTAAGGTGATTTGCAAGCAATTCTAGCTTAATCAAGAATGGCTGTTAAAATTCCCAAGGAGAGCAATTATTGCACTACAGCTTTTCTCACTTTTCAGGCTAATGACTGTAAATGACTAATGAGATCCCATACTTACAACAATCTTTAGCTCAGATTACATCCAATAACTTGATAGAATATGTCATTTGAGATTTCTAGCATTTTCTTTCGAAATTAATGATGCTGTATTAAAACTTAGCACTGTGCTTATTGCTTAGGTTTTATATCAGTTATTAAAAACAACAAAAAATAGCCAGTGGCGACACACTCTAACCCCAGCACTCGGGAGGAAGAGGCAGACAGAGTTCTGCATTTGAGGCCGGCCTGGTCCAAGGCTACACACATACAAGAAACCTGTCTCGACAAACAAAACAACAGAAACAAGTCTTTCTATGTCAGTAAATAAATACCACTAACAATAGTAGTCTTGAGAAGACTAGAAAATTTCTTAGGGAAGTTACAATCCATATTTTTATTTTATTAATTTTGTTTTTTGAGTCAGTGTCTCACTAAGTAGCCTCGGCTGGCCTGTAACTCTCTATGTAGACCAGGCTGGACTTGAAGCATCCAGATCCGCCTACCTCTGCCTCTCAAGTGTTAAGATTAAAGGCATGTGTCACCACATCTGGCCAGAATCTGTACATTTTAAGAGTGCACCATTATTATAGTTTCCAAATAAAAATTTCCCATAGGCTCTACCAGGCGTTAAGAGCCCTTTTCTTTGTTCTTATGAGCACTCTGTAAGGATTGCTGGTCACATTCTACACCTGGCCCATGAATCAATTTGGGTTCCTTCTGTCTTATAGAAAATGGAATATTAGCAAATGGACAGTTTGCCTTCTACTGTCAAACACAGAGAGGGACACAGGTACATTCTACATCTCATGGAGAATATTGTGCGCTTAATGACTAGTTACAGCCTATCAGGTGCAGCTTTATCCTCAGTTTTTCTTGGGCCACACTAGAAACATTTAGCGTTCCAGAATGTATTTCTTCTTCCGTAACAGGGGCATTGGTTCCAGTCCCCCACGGTTCCGGAGCGCATCTAGACGCAGGTAGGAGGGAGCCCTTGGCTTTCAAAAGGCAGGAGGTTACCAGCCCACGCTGGGGAGGCCGCCGCGTGACGTCAGGGGCCCGCCTGGGCAGAGTCCTCCGGCATCCCGGACCCTGAGTCACCGCCTCCGTGCAGAGGCCGCCGTGGGGTGAGAGGAGGAGGAGGAGGAGCAGGCCCGGCGACGCCCGCTCGCACCCAGCCCGCGGCGGCAGAAAGATCGAGAAGCGGCTCCGCCCGCTGCCGGGCGCCCGGAGGGCTGGAACGTGACCTTGTTTGGGCGTTGCTAGGAGACGCGGCTGGCACGCACGCGCGCGACCCCCTCACCCCCCCCCAACGGGCAGGCGCGGCGCGAGGGGCGGAGCCGCGGCCGGTGGCGAGGCTGGGCGAGCACCGTTAGCGGGGCTGGCGCGCGGCGACGGCCCGGCCGTCAGGCCTCGCCGCTGCCCGGGGGACGGACACTCCCCGGCGGCTGACAGCCGCGGAGGCGGGACGACGGGGTACCGTCAGCCAGGTGAGTGGCGCGGGGGTCACGCCCTGGGGACAGCTGGGGGGGACGCATCACTGCCGGAGCCGCTCGGCGGTACCGAGGGGAGGACCCGGTGGGCGAGCCGGGGCGCGGCTGGCGGATGCGGTCCCCGGGGGCGCTGCAGGTGCGCGGGGCCCCGGGCTCCGCTCGTTTCCCACTCCCGGCAACAGGTGGTGCCGAAGGGCCGAGGGCGAGCCCGGCTCGGCGGCCCTGGGAGCGGCGGGCACCCTCGCCAATGAGGGCGCCGGGGGCGGGCGTGGCGTGGCCGTCCCGGCGCGTTGACCAATGGGATCGCGGGGCCTGGGTGGGGTGGGCGTGGCCACAGGCCGCGTCTGGGCTCCGCTGCGCCGCGGCGGCCGGCAGAGCTGCGCGGAGGTCTCGGCCGACACACGCCGGCCAATGGTTCCCCATTGGGATCCCGACTCCAGCCCGGGAGGTGAGAGCGATGGTCTCGGGGATCCCTGGGTACGCGGTGACACATGCCGGCTTAGATCTCCCGGGTCGGGTTGCCCTTTTCAGTGTTGTGCCCGGCAAAGGCACCGGGGTGGATACGGTGACGGGCGCCAGATGCTGGGTGGCTGGGTTTGTCTTCAGGGTGAGCTTCTGAGGTTCCGGGATCGTGGAGGATAGAGAAGAGTACACGTTACTGTCCACGCTACTCCAAGTAGAGGGACATCGGAGCCTTTGGGTGATGGTTATTCACCGTTTGTTTTGGATTTCGTACATTCCCTATCTCATCTGGTGTGTTTACATACAGCAAGTTTTGAGCTCCTCGTGGCGTTTATTTTTAGAGAAAACCCGTTTTAATGTGTTCACAGTAATAACACGCTCGTTTCCTCCCCAGCAGTCTGGTAGCTCGATCACCCAGGAAGAGAAATTGTAAACGGACTAAGAGGAACGCGTTCGGTTCTGTTTGGGACGCCATTCGCAGCTGGAAATGGGGAATGGACTGTCAGACCAGACTTCCATCCTGTCCAGCCTGCCCTCCTTTCAGTCTTTTCATATTGTTATTCTGGGTTTGGACTGCGCTGGGAAGACGACAGTTTTGTACAGGCTGCAGTTCAATGAGTTTGTAAATACCGTACCTACCAAAGGATTTAACACGGAGAAAATTAAGGTAACCTTGGGCAATTCCAAGACAGTCACTTTTCACTTCTGGGACGTAGGTGGTCAAGAGAAGTTAAGGCCACTGTGGAAATCATATACCCGGTGCACAGATGGCATCGTGTTCGTGGTGGACTCTGTCGATGTGGAGCGAATGGAAGAAGCCAAAACGGAACTTCATAAAATAACTAGGATATCGGAAAATCAGGGGGTCCCTGTGCTTATAGTCGCTAACAAGCAAGACCTTAGGAACTCACTGTCTCTCTCAGAAATTGAGAAATTGTTAGCAATGGGGGAACTGAGCTCGTCGACCCCTTGGCACCTGCAGCCCACCTGTGCAATCATAGGAGACGGACTAAAGGAAGGACTTGAGAAACTACACGATATGATAATTAAAAGAAGGAAAATGTTGCGGCAACAGAAAAAGAAGAGATGAGTGGCATCCCCTGCGCGTGGGTGTGGAGTGTTTCCTAGGGCTGGTTCTGACGAGTTGAAGAGGGCACAGCCTGCTTTGCCTGTCTGCCCTCCCAGATGCTATTAAAGCTTTGTTTGGTTGAACAGTCAGATACCCAACTTTGTTGCCTTGGGGAGATGAGTAAATGCAATGCTTCTTAAAGTGGTCTCTTCTCCCTGACCCACAGATCTTTTGGTACTACCATTTTGGGAAGTGAAAAAAGGCTGGTAATTGGCCAGAAAACAATTTTGTGGAAATATTTGACCTGAAGTTAGTGAAATAAAACTTTGAAGAGTGTATGCCTAGTGGTTTGTGCTTGTATCTTTTGGGGGAAGCCTTTGCCAAGAAACTGTAAAGAAGGCTTCCTAAACAAAATGCGAATGAATGGAAATTTAGTGTAGATTATTGTGTACACACACACACACACACACACACACACACACACACACAGGCAAATTGAACACACTGGGATAAGAAGAAGTATTTTCTTTTTTGAAGTTTTGGCTAGATAATTTTTTAGCGTTTTTCTGGAATCAATTTTAATGCTATCTCTTTAATTCATGACAATGTTGAATTGAGTTAGTCAATAGTTATTAAAAAATATTTGGGGTGTATTCCAGTGCATGAATTAGTTTTCCTGACAAGCATGTTTGGGTGTGTAGTCTTTAGAAATAACTGAATCTGTCTACACAGATTTAAAACAACAGTTTTTGGGCCTTAGAGCTATTGTACAAATAGTTCATTGCTAGAACTGTCATGTGAAACTACAAACGACTCTGTCGTTGAATGTAGTAAATATGAGCATGTTGACTAAATGCATATGCTTGAGTACGTGGATGGAGTTACGGAGAAAGTGGGGATTTGGTCTGAGGAAGCTACTGCAATACAGAGTCTCTAAAACAACCTAGTGAAAAGATGTGTGTTTTATTACTTACTCTTTGCTGGCTGGAAACAGAGCTTTTTTTCATATATTTTTGTAGCATTTGGGGAGGGATGGAAGCTTTCTAATTATCTGATGCGCACTGGGATGAATTTGTAAGATACCTTTAGATATGTTTTCTGAGCGTTAATGTTTTTATTTATCAGCTGCACGGGATCTCCAGAGCTCTCTAGCTCTGATTGTAGGAAGCAATGTTATGGTACCACAGCTAGGAATTAAGATCCTAGGGAATGAAGAGGAGAGTGGCTAAGCTATCTCACAACAATTTAACTGTTGCTGCTCCTACTGTAATAAAAGCAAAATGAAATTAGGAGGAGGCGAGAACTTTAATTCTTATCTCCAGGAAGAGCCTGATTTCCAGTAATCACATATTAGCGAATCAGCATATTTCCTGGGTCTGAAGCCAGCAGCTGCTCGGTCTGCATTTTTCAAAGGAGGTGCGCTTCGATAGCAGGACTCATTTTGGTTTTGTGCTTTTAATTTCTTTTTCTAGTGACACAACTGAATTTTTGGAACCTCAATTCTTGTTACAAAATGAAGTAAGTCCACGTGGAGCTGTCCTGCCAAATGTTCCCGCCCTAGTGGTGGCCGCCTAGCATGCTTGTTTCTAGAGCTCTGGGTAGCAATTACCAGGAACAGCTTGAGGCACTAGGAGAACAGTCTGACTTTTAGTTTAATGTATTTCTACTTCTGCTGCAGCTTTTAATTAGATGTGTAAGAAGGACTTTTATCAGCGGGGCTATTGAGTTTTATAACAGTTTGGATTTTCTCCAGTGGTTTTCACAGGCTATATTCTGAGAGGTTTTTTTCCTCTTGTACTGAATTATCAGTATCCTCTCCCGAGCCCCCGAGTCCGTGGTGGGATAAAAAAGCTTGTTTTCCTCAATTCTAAATCAGTTTAGATTTTCACCGCCTTCCCTTCTCTGTTCTTGCTATACAAAGTAGTTGGGGCCAGGCATGGTGGCGCGCGCCTTTAATCCCAGCACTCGGGAGGCAGAGGCAGGTGGAGCTCTGGTTTGCAGAGTGAGTGCCAGGTGAGCCAGGGCTATGTAGAAAGACCCTGTCTCAACCCCCCAAAAAGTAGCTTGTGTTAACTAGCTCTTGACCCTTGTTTTGTAGCTAAGAATTGGATCAGCAAGTCCATATTTAGAGAACAGCATAATGGGCATTGCATAAAACTATATTTATATAAGCCATTTCAATTAAAAATTTACGGTTTGCTAAATTCAAATTCTCTGTCACCTGTCAGGGCTATTAATCACATAAGCTAATGAATCTCTAAATCTCAGAGTTTAGGCATTGCTTCTGTATCTAGGTTTTTGATTTTAAGTTAAGGAACACTGTTCCAAAGTATATTTGTCTCTTTGAAGTGTCAGGGGTCAAACCCTGGGCCCCCGCCTGTGAAGCAAGCATGCTGTCAGTGAGCTACATCACTAGCACCTAAAGCACATTTCTGAAACAGTTAACTATGTGAAATGAGTTGGTTTAATGTAAACTATTAGTTGGATTAAACATAAGTTCAAATTACTGTAGAACAAAAAGTTTTAAAATATCTTTTGATATTTAAAGACTCGGGCCGGGCGGTGGTGGCGCACGCCTTTAATCCCAGCACTCGGGAGGCAGAGGCAGGCAGATCTCTGTGAGTTCGAGGCCAGCCTGGTCTACACGAGCTAGTTCCAGGACAGGCTCTAAAACTACAGCAAAACCCTGTCTCGAAAAACCAAAAAAGAAAAAGCCTCGGATATCCAAAGTTTTGCTATAGTGGATTATAAATGTTATGTTTTAGCCTGGATGGATTCATGAGTAATCATAAAATGAGGTAAATCAGTGTCAGGATATGTAGATGGAAACTGATGCCTAGCCATGGCCGGGTGGAGGGTGGCTTAAGGAGTAGGAGTTAGGATTATGGGGGCATGGTAGGCTCTTGCCTACCAGGTGCAAGGCTCTGGGTTCGATTCCTAGTGCTGCAAATAAGAATGAAGCCATGACAGGATTGGTTTGTTGAGAAGAATTTCATTGTTCATAATGACCTTGAGAGAAATCTGGTATAATATTTCAGTGTTCTATTTAATGTAACAGTTTCATCATACAAATAATGATTTTAGCAGTAACAAAGATACAAAAATGTTTCTTATAATAAATTAATGCAACTTGGAATCTCGGGTTAGACTATCATTTCAAGTTCAGTTTTTTTAATTGCTGGTTTTCTGCAATAAGGTTGCACTGTGCAGCCAAGCTCCTGAACCCCCCGGGCACGGGGATGATAAGCATGTACTACCAAACTTGGACTGAGATGTTAAAGTTTCAATTATGCAGAACATCCTGGAAATGGGCAGGTATTGATCTAGAATCCTCAGGCTCTTTTCAAGGCTTTCATATGAGCAAATAAAGGATGCCAAAATATCATAAATTAATATTAAAGTATTGAAGACCAAAGATATTCCCAATTGACCACAGCCAAAGAATGTTCCAGTTCTATGCAAATTCAAAATACAGGAGTGTCAAGTGAAAGGTTAGTGTGGCGGTATTTCTGTTGTATTTTAGTAAAACCTGCCTAAAGAGCTGAGAGTCAGACAGCCCCACTGATCAGCCTTACAGTAGTTACACACACTTATGATCCTAGCAGCCACAGTGACATGCACCTCTAATCCCTGTAGCCACACTAGTTGCCATAGAAGCCATACAATCATGACTTGAATTCCAGCCCTAAAGAGGATTATCAAAGGGGAGGAGACAGCTCTCAGACAGTCTCATTCTGAGATTCCTGGAGGCAGGATTGCCTTTAGAACTGAGGTCGAAGCAAGAACCAGTAACTGCCGGCTTTGCTTTTTGGGTCTTTAGGTTGAACCCCAATATTTGTTTCTGAGTTTTTATTAATCGTGCTTCAGGTTAGATTTGGGGAAGAATAATTGTACTAGCTAAAAACATGAGGTTCAAAGTTAGAGTCCCAGTCCTGGCATTTTCAGTTGTCCATGTAAACCTTTGAAAAATCCTCTGAAACTTGAAAGTGTTCTGGTAACATGGAGACTGACTCACTTAGCTTGAGAATGTTGAGGGAAATATTATGTATAAACTATTCTTATGGAGTAGGAATGTGTTGAGAGGCAGTGTGGTGTCGTGGTAATGACCACTCAAGCCCGTGCTTGATCATGGAACCTGCTCACAAGACTTGGCCAGTTTAATAGGGGTCTCTTAGGCTTTACATTTGTAAGTCAAGGTCAGACCCACTGTTCTGCTTTGTTTTATTGAATAAGCGGATTAAACGCACTAGAAGTTCGAGGACTCGGCTCATAGTAAGCATTGAATATATTAGTGGCTGGCATGTTTTCTTGCATATGTATTTGAAAAAAGACATTTTTGGAGTAGGGATGACAAAGTTCACAGCGGGTTTTTTCTCAGCATCAGTGTGCACACAATGGCAGCTTGGTAGAGCTCAGAAAGTCTAAGCATTACCAGTTCCTTGAAATCTAGGTCATTTTCTTTTGTTTCTATAGCATATAGGTACAATAAAAGTCTTAATGTTCCCCCAAGAAACCAAAGTTAAAGGTTTGGTTATTTTCTAATTTGGGATAAAATATTACTCCATAGAAATTAAAAATCCAAAACTAAAGTGTAGATCTTCAAAAATGCTTGTTGCTTTCAAATTACTTTCAATTTGGGGGGTCTTTTCTACCCCCACACCCCCCATACTGGAGGTTGAGCCCAGAGCCTTGAGTGCTAGACAAGTGTTCTACTGCTGAGCTAACTCCCCGCTCTGCGCTGAGCTGTCTCCCTAGCTCTTCTGGTCATGTTTTCTAATTTTTTGTTTCTTTTGTTTCTGTTGATATTACCCATAAGGAGTAAGATGGTTTTATAAGTAAATTGGGTAAAAAAAAACCCCAAATATTAGTCTAAGTAAGCCAAATGGTTACCCCAGTTTTATAATGAGGGAGAATTAAAGCATTGCTGAAAGGCTGGAGAGATGGTTTATCTGTTACATGCACACATTGCTCTTGTAGAGGACCAGAGTTCAGTTCCCAGCACTTGCTGCTGCCTGTAATTCCCACTCCAGGGGGCTGCATCTGCCCTCACACATAAGTAAGAATAATAAAAAGTCATCTTTAAAGCATTGATGAAACAGTTACCTCAGTGATTGCCTCATCCCCACTGCAGATGCTCAGTGACTGCGGCTGCAGTGAGATGCAATGCTGATGGACTAGAAGCATTATCAGTTAGGAACCCGGGGAAGCGCAAAACCTTAGCTCCTCTACAGACCCAGGAATGTGAAACTCTAGTGTTGGGCCCAGCAATCTTTGTGCTTACAACATCCAGGTGATGCTGGTACTCATTAAAGTTAACCGTTGTGATAACATAAAACCCAGTCATTTGTTATGGAAAGAGGAAGACTGGGGAAATAGGTTTAGTGGTAGAAAACGCATTTGAGGCCCTTCATTCTCCCTCCAGTACTAGAAAGAAAATTGAAAGAAATTCTGTAAAACAAAAACTATTGTTTAATATTATATAATTCAGACCTTTTTATTTTGGTTTGGTTTTGAACACTGTCTCTCTCGGTTGCCTAGGCTGGGCTGGAATGGTGTAGGAGGTCCTTCTGCATTTGTGTTGCTTTCATTGGTTAAATAAAGAGACTGCCTTGGCCTTTTGATAGGGCAGGACTTAGATAGGCAAGAAAAAGAGAATAGAATGCTGGGAAGAAGACAGAGACAGAGAGCCACCGCCATGAAGCTGCAAGGTCAGAAACGCTAAATTTTTCCCAGCAAGCCACGACCTCGTGGTGACATACAGATTATTAAAAATGGGTTGAGCTGGGCGGTGGTGGTGCACACCTTTAATCCCACTCGGGAGGCAGAGGCAGGCAGATCTCTGTGAGTTCGAGGCCAGCCTGGTCTACAAGAGCTAGTTCCAGGACAGGCTCCAAAACTACAGAGAAACCCTGTCTGGAAAAAACAAAACAAAAAACAAACAAAAAAAAGGGTTGAATCAAGATGTGAGAGTTAGCCAATAAGAGGCTAGAACTAAAGGGCCAGGCAGTAATTTAATTAATACAATTTCCGTGTGATTATTTTGGGTGTAAGCTAGCTGGGTGGGATGGAACAAAAGGTTCCACGCTCTCCTTACTACACTGGAATTCATGATGTTGCCCAGGGTGGTCTTGAACTCACAATCCTACCTCACCTACTGAGGACTAGGGTTCTAGGCATGAACCTCTGTAAGTCAGACCTTTTAAAAAGAGCTTTTTACAGAATTACACTGCTTTGCTTTTATTTTATTTTTTTGAGACAGGTCTCACTCTGCAGCTTAGAGTGAGCTGGAACTCACTGTGTTAGCCTAGGATGGCTTTGAACCCAGGATTATCCTCCTGCCTCAGCCTCCTGAGTACTAGGATTATAGATGTGAGTTGCCATCCTGGCTGTACAGTGGTTGCTTTATAATAAACATTCAGCAAAACTTGAGTGAGTTTGAATCAATACCAAGAGATGCTGGATGTCAAATTAATTAATTTTTATCTGTACATGCAAAAGGAACTTTGCTTTCGAGCTAACTGAGTATCTTAAGATGTGCATAGCATTCTAAAATGGGTAGGTGGAGATGCTCGTTTAAAGGTTTTTTTTAAGGCTTTGTAAGTAAAAATCATGCATCAGAGCTCAAGCTTCCTCCGGAGTTAGACAGCATAACTGTGGGCTGGCTTTCCCCACGGGGACGATACCTAGGGTGACTTTAAAAGAGAGGGAAGGTTTCGTACTGGCCCAGTTTCAGAGCTTTGGGGCCGTGATCCCTGTCTCTCTTGCTCTGGGCCTGTGATGGCAGAGTAGCCCATGCTAGGAACATGTGGAGGAGATCTGTTCACCTCTCTGTAGCTGGGAAGTAGGCAAAGGGCTGGAGTCCCAGTATTTCTGTTAGGAGTATGCCCCAAGTGAGTTAAATTCTTCCAGCAGATCCTCCCTCCCCACTGCCCTGCCTCCAAGTCTTTGTTTCATGTCTAAACGAAAGCAATTACCAACACTTGAAATAGTCTCATTTAGCTTCAGTAGCTCAGGACCAATCTGCTTTCCTCTACTGGCTGTCTACTTAGGGTTTAGATTTCCCCAACGACAAAATTCTTTTCTGAATCTTTAAAATCATGAGTCAGTGAGATGGCTCAGCTTGCAAAGCTACCCAAAACCAAGCCTGATTACCTGAGTGTCATACCCAGAACCCACATGAAGGAAGGAGAGAACCAACTCTGGCAAGTTATTCTTTGGCCTCCACAAGCTTGGTGTCTCATGTGAACACACACACACTCGTGTATGTACGCACACTTCACCAAATATTTTTAAAAACTGCAGTCTTAGAATCAGGCTCCTTCTAGTTTTGGTCCAGACGCTGAGCTCTGTTGATACTCATCTTGGGTTCCCCTACGCTGTTCTTCCCTATGTAGTTTCCACCCTCTGAAGCAGTGGTTCTCAGTCTGTGAGCCTCAACACAAGGCCCTCAACACAAGTCAGCTTTTACATGACTATTCATAACAGTAGCAAAGTTACGTTGTGAAGTCGCAATGGGATAATTTTATGGCCGGGGGCACCACATGAGGAGCTGTGTTAAAGGGTTGCAGCATTAGGAAGGTTGAGAAGCCCTGTGTTAGACCTTGCTGAATGCATCTCAGTAGTGGTGTGTGTACTAATAGCATGTTTCTTTGTGCTTTGATTTTTCTGTGGTTTCTCTTTTTGTAATGTTAGTTACTGATTGCCACCATCTTAGTGAATTAGTGGATTTGCCTATGATGCTGTAAATATTCTCTATGGAGTTTTTAAGATAGGGCTTGTATGTGTGAGGAATTGTGTTTTACATTTATACAGAATTTTGTGTAATAGAATACATGTAACTGTTGCTACTAAATTAGCCAGGGCCAGCAAATCTGTCCATTTGATAATATTTTGCAAAAGTTATTATCAGGCTTTTTGTACTATTTGAGTATTTCTGTAATAAACTTCCTGTATAATCCTTGCTGAACTCAAACTTACCATGTAGACTAAGCTGGCGTTCAATTTGCAGTGAATCTTCTGCCTCTGCCCTCTAGATGCTGAGGTTACAGGATTATAGGTGTGAACTGTTATGCCTGGCACTATTTTTTTTTTACCAGGACTTTAAAGCTTTATTTTGTTAATTTTTTTATGTGTATGTGATAGTTTCTGTGTTGAGTGTATGCCACTCACACCTAGGCACCCACGGAAGGCAAAAGAGGAAGTTAGAGCCCCTGGAGCTAGGGTTACAGGTGGATGTGGGCCACCTGCCGTGGGCTGGGAATGACCGCCAAGAGCAAGCAGCCTTAACTGCTGAGCCGGCTCCCTGGCTGCTAGCACTTTAAGTCATGTAATCCCATTGTCATTTTGCTTCCGTTGTTCCTGCTAACAAGTGAGCTACTAGAATAATTTTGTTCTTGTGAAAGTAGCTAGTCTTTTCTTTGTTGGTCACTTGTGATGTTTGTCTTTATTTTTTGGCAATTGATTGTGTGTCTAGGGCGATCTTTTCTTTGTATTCTTTTGACAGAATATCTACAGAATTGTACATATCAATATCCAGTAACACAATAAATAATAAATAAATTTTAAAGTTATTCTTGATTTTACCCATTAATGTAGGCCACAATATCTACTGTTAGCCCTTGTCTTCTTAAATTATGAAGTTCCATTTCAAATACACTTTTTGTTTTCAATGATTTGAACTTAGTAGGATTTTTTTCAGGTGCCGATGAGTTGAGAGGTTTGTGCACAGTATGCAAGTGCGCCTTCTCTGAGCTACTTAATAAATCTTCTGCAGTGAATTCCTTATGTCTGCTGGAGTGATTATCTAGAAACCCTAGATTTCAAATGCTGTAGCTTGAGAGGTGCTAAGTTAAGTTGGAAAAAGTTGACAATACAAGTGTTGGCAATGACTTAGAAGACCTCCCGGGAGACAGAAAGTTGCTAATTAATAAGACTTGGTTTCTCCAGCCAGACTGCCAGCTAAAAATGCTATTTAGTTATGACTGCCACTTACCAGCTACTTTGAATAGGCTACTCAAACTGTCTGCAGAATGGGATACTAAAATACCGAGGACAGTTAAAATTGCAAGGCTTCGTAGATGCCGCTTAGTGTTCAGCCAGTGCATTACAGTTAACTTACAAAGGAAACTTTATCCGAGTACCATAGACACCGTGGGTTTGCACAGATACCTGAAATCCCTGCCATTCTTTCAAGTAATGCCATTCTTCGAGCTCATTCACAGCGTACATGAGCAATGGCTCTTCCTCAGTGCGATATTGTATGTATTGTCATTTCTTTATGTGACATCTGTGGTTGGAAGGATAATGGGTAGAAATGAGCAAATGTTTATGTCAAACCCAGTGTTGGAAGAGGGAAGCTTCAACGTCAGCATAAAGACACATCGGGGGAATTAAAGAGATTTTGAAGAAGCACATTAAATTTGTTCCCTTTGTAGCAAAGGTGAATGTTCAGGGGTTCTGAGGTGAAGGGAAGAGCAGCAGGCTGACCACAGTTACTCTCAGGTTCTGTCTTCATTGGACGCCTCTAACCCCTGCTATTGTAGAGCAGAGACATAGGGACAGAGAGGTAGAGCATCATCCACAACGACACCAGTGTTCTCAGGAATAAATGTCATCACTTTGATTGCACAGCCTTGTGAATGGCCTGTGGTTTTAAAGGTAGCGCAGTACTTAATTGGCCACGCACAAACAGGATGCCATCGGCATTCCTTTCAAACCACAGAATAGTAATTTGTGGACACCTGGATTTGTGCCTCCTCTAACCTGAAATGAAGAAGAAGGATGTGAGTCTATTTTTTTTTCCTTTGTGACATCTGACCTCTGAAAGGGGTTTCCTTATCTTTGCAGCATAGTGTTAGGGTGTTCTGATAAGAGTTAGCATTGGTTTTTTGAAGGGTAACTCGAAGGAGCCATTACTTTTGCTGAATTATGAGTAACAATATGGGCGCAGCATGAGCGATTGACACTAATAACAGCAACAGGTAATTCCCTGGTGAGGCATTTGGCATGTCAGCCCATGCTGTGTTTTCACAATGAGTAACTTGCTTCTCCATACACGCCACTTTTCTATGCACATTTGGCTGCGGGGAGTCATAGTCACCAGCAAACACATCAAGATGGGGCTGTTGGTGTGGACAGCTCACTGGAGTCACTGTCACGGAAAGTCACAGGTTGAGATGTGTTCCTCACTTTCGAGTTTGGAACAGTTTCAAACTTGGATAAGAGTTATAAGCATAACACAGAAAGATGTGCAACCTTTCATCCAGAACCACCATCCTCCTGGCCAGTCAGTTCAACAATGTCCTTTAGGACACAGGGATGCAGCCCAGAGCCATCATCCTCCTGGCCAGTCGGTTCAACAGTGTCCTTCAGCACACAGGGATGCAGCCCAGGCTCAGGGAGGTAGCTGCTGTCACTTACTCTGGACCAGTTCCTCCCTGCTTCCTTCCTTGGCTTTCACATTCTGTCGCTTATGAAGATTACAGGTCAGCTGTTGCAGAAATAGCCCCTGAGCTGAACTTGGGTTTATCTAATATTTCTGGCCTGTTTTTTTTCTTGATTTATCTTTATTGTGTTTTAGTGGACAAGATTCATTAACATATCATAAAAGAACTATTATTTCTTAATAATTCTATTCAGGTAATCTCCCTTTTGACAACATTTTCACAATTATGCTCTTTTTCTTACATCCCGTCATATGGCATGCGGGGTCAGTGGTTTCCTCTTCTTGGCAATGTCTGGTTTAGCTATTTCAGTGAGGCAGTGTTGGTGGGGCGGCACACGAGCTGGAGAAGGTTATGTTTGTGAAGCTCCTCTATTAGAAGCATATTATTTTGTAAGTAGGAATTACTCTGTAAGAAGAAATTTTGAGGCTAAAGTACCTTTTACCTACTAAGTCTACTGTTGTCCACTGCCTTCAGCATTCATTGCCTGATTACTAGATTGGTTTTAAAAGGTCTGACTTTCGCTGGGTGGTGGTGGCGCATGCCTTTAATCCCAGCACTTGGGAGGCAGAAGCAGGCAGATCTCTGTGAGTTCGAGGCCAGCCTGATCTACAGAGCTAGTTCTAGGAGGCTAGTTTTTGTAGGCTCCAAAGCTACAGAGAAACCCTGTCTCGAAAAACCAAAAAAAAAGGTCTGACTTTTAGTGCCTTCATTCTTTCTATATTGCTTAATATTAAACTCCCACTTATTTATGTTACTTATGCCATTACAGATTTACTTGTTTATTTCTTTATGTCATTGCAGATTTATTTATCTATTTGTTTGTTTACGTCCTTGTGATTTCCTGAAATCTTGCATTACCTCGTGAGCGCTAATTCAGTTTATCATGATTTGCTCTGGTGATCATGCCATTTGAGATCTGAGTGGTGGGAATGAGCACTCTCAGGGTAGATGCTGCGTGTATTGTTTTGGTTTTATTTTCTTTTTGAGATAGGCTCTCATGAAGCTCAGACTGTAGGTTGGTCTGGAAATCACTGTGTGGATGAGAGGAACCTTGAGTGTCTTCCTGCTTTGGCCTTCTGAGTGCTAGGCGTTTTTGTTAGTTGAGACAAGGTCTCTGTATGTAGCCTGGCTGGCCTGGCACTTGCCTTCCTCCTGCCTCAGCACCCTGAGTACTGAGGCATGGTCGCTATGAGGCACCATGCTCAGCTTGGCTTCTATGTCCCTTTGACATGACCCTAGCGTTCTTTCAGCACTTCCTCAGTTCCTAGAGTAGCTGTTTCTTTGAAGAGAGTAGCAATTAGAAACTAGTTGCTGGGTGCTGGATATGCTTGCTGATACGGACATGGAGCTGCTTCTAGGTATTTATCAGGGAGAAACTGAGAGTTGTACACATACTGCTCTAACATACATGCCCTCTCTATACATGCATGTGTGTGTATCACCATATACATTATATTTATATATTTACATGTTATATTTATGTATAACCATGAGTACAGATCCAGACCTGTGGTTCCTACTTTCTTTCATCATGGTTTTTTATAGTCTCACTCTTAGTTAAAATACCCTCCTTCCCTGACAGAGGGGAGGTAATGGTCACTATTGTTTAGTATATTCACTGCTCAGTTTCCCTACTCATAGTCTGTCAGGCTTGCTGGACTGCCTTCCTATCCATTTTCTCCTGTATGTTGCTTTTCAGTAACTAGTAAGGAGCAGAGAAAATAGGAAGAACATGGAAGGAAGGAATATAATATTTAAAACACAAGTTAGAATTTATAGAGTTTTACAGATGCTTTGATGTGTAGATATTATAAAACCCTAAGATTCTAGGAATCAAGCCTTTATTTATTTATTCAGATCCATGTAGCCCAGGCTGGATTTAACCTCTGCACAGCTGGTGACCCAGTCCTCTTGCGTTCACCTCCAAAAGGTGTATACTACCACGCAAGGCTCAGCCAAGTGTACTTTGTTTTTTCTTTTAGAATTGGCTATTAATTTTTCTTTTCGTGGCGTGGCTGTCATGGAGCCTGGAAATTCAGGTTCATACGCATCCATGACCAGTGTCCCTTTGTGATCAAAGAACTTAGCCATGGGCTTGGTGAAATCGGCTTCCTGCTGCTGCTTCCAAATCCCGCCTTTCTGGATCTTTTCGTCTTGCCGGACTCATTCTGTCCAGGCTGGGCAAGGTCAGCAGGTACAGTCTTGGAGTCAACTGTTCCTAAGCACAAGAAAAGCAACTAGTGTGAGGTTTTGTTGTCCATTTTCAATGAATTTACAAACTGTTTATATTGCCAAATAATGCTAATATTCTGGAATTTTTGTCAAGTCAGTTATGTGTACTTCAAGGATGGCATAGGGAGATTTCACCCCCTCCCCTTTTTAAGGACTCTCCATTTTGCAAAGTGTCCTTAAAAGCCTGCTTGTTAGGTGTCTCAGTGATGAGGAATGTAGGCTGGGTTTATCACGCTTCAATTAGTAGTTATTGCTCCATGGTTCTAAGAGGGGAGGTTAGGGTACATGGAGAAACTGATCCCATATTGCATGGCGCAAGCAGAATAAATAAGTCTACGCTGCTGAGCTCAGCCTGGCTGCTTCTCTGATTCACCCGGGTTTGAGATTCTAGCTCTGTAAGCCATTATATTTTCTTCACCGTGACTCTCAAAACTTTAGGTGTTCAGTTTTCAAAGAAAACAAATTTAATACACATATTATTTGAGACTGCAAAGAGGGCAATAGTGATGTAACAGAATCTATGTAAGCTACCTTTCTTCATCACGGAAGTGAGTCTTCAAATATTAAAGCACCTCCCACTCTCCACTATTTGTACAGTTTATATTTTTAAAGACAGCCCTCAAACCAAGCACCACTGTTGCTCACTTTGGATGTTGAATGAGAGATGTGGATGATACTGGGTCTCCTCTTGACAAGACTCTTAGGCCTATTGAAAGGTAGCTGCAGCTTAGAGCAGAGTCTGCACGAAGGGCCTGTTGTGTTTTTATCTTGGACATGGCACAGTGACACTTTCTTCATGACTCATAGGGGTCACAGAAACTCGAGCGTTCGAGCAGCCACATTGAAAGCTGTTTGCACCTTGGGGACTTGTAGGTTTCAAGTCTGCTAAAGAGTTTGCTATTCAGAAACCCTGCCCTGCCAGCCCTTTGACTTTTTAAGTCAGTACAATTACCTCTCAGAACTGTGGACCGAGATGTATCTCCACTACCACTTTCACGCTAGAAAGCACTGATGGAAGCCAAGGCCCCGGTTCAGAGGTTTTAGAGCGTTTATCCTCTTCCCCTTTGGTTTCACACATAATTCCAGTTCAGAAGATAACAGCTGTGTGAGTAGTAAGAATCGCTGAACAACTTTTCTAAGATGGTGAGGAAGACAGTCCTCTGAGAGTTACCTTCTGGATTCTCCTAACAAGATGTGAGTGGTGAAATTTTTCAGTCATTTCATCAAACATAATATCTGTCCGAGCATACTAAGCTTGTTTTAAGGGTCTCAGGAAATAGGCAGTAGGGGGTATCCCGCATTAGGGCTGATGCTAGTCGCGCTTTAAACCATGGCGACGCTATGACTAAATGAGCCATTTGAGAAACATGTACTGAAGGTATCCCAGACAGCAGTGACAGCAAGTCTAAGATGGTAATGGTCACGCCTCTCATGCTCATGACTCTTGTGTAAGAGGTAATTAACAAGCCACCGAAACCACAGAGGCATGTCTTGTAACACGGTCTAGGAGACCTTTGTCCCCAGGTTTATTCACTAATGGATTCTCTAATGGTTGGGCAGACCATTGAATCATTGTTCTTTAAAATGTTTGGGGCTATCCAGGGAAGCTGTGAAGTCCCACAGAGGACAGAGTTGGTATCTTTCTTCTAAACTCTCCGTATATTTTTACTACCAGTGGGGCGCCTTCTGTGTCTGTCTCTTAGCAGAACACATTAACTGCCAGGAACAGACTTTGATTTTGAAACCCAGTAATTGCACAAACCTACCTACTGAAATTATGTTAATAATTGCTAAACTTTACTGGCATAAATTCTGCATAGTAGAAATAAGGTTATGGGTTGTTGGTAAGCCAATCCATCCACTTGAATTTTTGAAACGCAAAAATCAAGAAGCCTCAGAGGTTGGGCATTTCTTTATGCCAGGAAATATCTGACATAAATGTATTTTTAAGTGAAAATATGTGAGCTGGATATGGTGGTAGTACACACCTGTCAAACCAGTGGCCAGGCAGCCGAGGTAAGAGAACTGCAATGCCCAAGCCAGTTGGGACAGCATAGTGATTTCCAGGCCAACCTGAGCTACACAGCAAGACCTTGTCTCAAAACAAAACCAAGCAATGTATGTTATATTCATGATCAAAATATAAACAGCAGGCTCTTTAAGGCATAAATGCTAGAGGAGAAGAAGTTCTGTGAGATGTGTTGTCATAGAGACAGTAAACAGGAATGCTAAAGTGGCTACAAGTTTAGTTGAGGACTTTCTGGGACTAAATTCATAAAATTTGTTTGCAAGAAAGAAAACATACAAGGGCTGAGAAAGTAGCTCGATGATGGTGTCCTTGTGTGGTACACAAAGAACTTCGAGTTTGATTCCTAGACCTAAGCAAAGAGACTGAAAGTATTTCTTTTCAACTCTTGAATGTTCTTAGTGCATGATAATCTTAATGTCTCCGTGGTTCTTATTTGATGTTGGCTCTCGTCCAAAAAAAATGCCTTAGTGTTCTGCTCATTAAGCAGTTGGCCCTAAATTTATACTGTCAGTTTTTATACCATCTACCAGATATTTGCTACATTTCACTCAAAGACCAGAAATATTTGGTGATGCTCCCTGTGAGTTCACAGTAGCATGGTTTGGAACTATATAAGGATTCGCCAGGGGAACAGAAGCAGCAGGGGATGTAGAAAGGGGATTTAATAGACCAGCTTATCCACTTAGAGGCTGAAAAGTCCTGCACTGCTGTCTGTAGGCTGGCTGTATAGTCAGGAAAACGTAGGTAGATGCCCAAAGAAGGTAGATAGGAGAGAGAGAGAGAGAGAGAGAGAGAGAATTTATTCAATGTCAAATGACAAAAGCCACCCACATAGCCAGTGGTGTGAGTCTTCTGTGCTGTGCAGTGAAAAGTTTTAGAGGCACGAGTCTGGTGTCCACAGCTGACAGCAGCTCAAACCCCAGACTGCAGCAAAGGAATCCAGACCTTCTCAGGAAGGGATGGTGGGTGTGAGGAAAAGAACTCTTCCTCCTTTCTTCCCATTGGGGTCCCTAGCCTACGTCCTTCCTTCCTCAGTGTGCTGACCCACACACGCATCTTCTGTAGAAACACCCTTTCAGACAGTCAGTTGTGTGCTTTACCAATGCTCTGGGTGTCCCTCCGTCCAACCAACTTGATAACCAAAACCAGCTATCACAGCAACTATGGTCCTAGAAATACCCATGTCAAAGTGCTGATATTGACTTCAATGTTCATGAATTGGGTCTACTGTGAGGGAGTTAAAAAGAATAGAACAGACCAGATGACTGGAGCATCTCAGGGGCCTGCTGGCCGTCCAGTCAGGCCAGACAATGAGCTTCAGGTTCAGTGAGAGACCCTGTCTCAAGAAATAATGTGAGGTACAATAGAGGAAGACACTTGACCTTGACCTCTGCCTTCCATACACACGAGCACATGCATGTGTACCCACAGACATGTAGACATATACACATGCATGTACCACACACGCATGCACAAATTTCTCCATCATAACTAAAAATGTATAAATAAAAGTTTGAAGATACTTGTGAGGACTTTTGACAATGAACTGTTATGCCTATACATTTTATATTTGTGGTATATTTTACTTTAAATATTTTATTAAATGTAAATATATGTAAAACATGTAATATTCTTCTAGTAACTATTATTCTAGGATATTAGATTAATTTGAAGGTCTGACTTGCCTAAAATAGAAATGAATACAAAAAATATTGAGAGAAATTCCGTACTAAAATCACTTTAAAGACACACACACATAAAGCATTCTTTCTCTTTTCCTTTCCTGATCTGTGAGGCATTTAGGAGACAGCGGTGTGACACAAGGCAGAAGGTACACCACATACACTTCTGTGCCAGGCCCTGGGTTTGCTACCCAGCACATAGCACATCTAATCCACACGGCCTGTTGGCTGCTGACATCCTCGCTCAGCTTGGCCTCTGGTAAAGGGGCTCAGAGCGCTGACAGTGTCCTCCAGTAGTTGAGACACCATCTAACACAAAACCTGTTTTACTGTAACATATCAGATACCACGTGGAGCTTACTGTCCTACCCTAAAGATAGAGAACGGACCAGTAATGCATGCGTGCTCTCCTCCACTGTTAACTCACAGTATTGCCAAGTTGAACAATGGTAATTTAGGGACCATTTCTGTACTAACACCCACTGAATGAGACACTTTAAATTTGCAAAATAAAGATGGGTTTGGTAGCACACGCTTTTAATCCCAGCTCTCAGAAGGCAGAGACAGGCAGATCTCTGAGTTGGAGGCCAGCCTGGTCTACAGAGCAAGTTCCAGGACAGCCAAGGCTACATAGAGAGACCCTGTGTAATGAATCTTTCTGTCCAGCCAGCCAGCTGTCCCACCTATACCTTCTGCCTAGCGATTGGCTGTTCAGCTCTTTATTAAACCAATCACAGCATTATATCTTCACACAGTATACAAATATCCTACAATAGCCCTGTCTCTGAAAAAAATAGCAATATGAATTACATCTTAATAAAGCTGTTGTTTAATGTAAATTAATTACAAGTGAGAAGTCTTCACTTTTACCCAAGTATAAATACGTTTATCTACATCTACACTCCTGAAGTCGCTTCTGTAACTTAAGAAATGTGGAGAACTTCTGAGACCACCTGGCCTAGACTTGCCGGGGGATTTGTTGACTTAGCGCTGAAGATCTTGAGAACGGGCCTCCCAGCCCTAGTTTCTGACAGATGGGGTGGGTCCTTGGATTGCTAGAATCATGTAATCCCAGACAGCAATCTTATTCTTTTTTTTCCATGATATTTATTGAGCTCTACATTTTTCTCTGCTCCCCTCCCTGCCACTCCCCTCCCTCCTTCAACCCTCCCCCAAGGTCCCTATGCTCCAAATTTATTCAGGAGATCTTGTCTTTTTATACTTTCTACTTCCCACATAGATTAGATCTATGTAAGTCTCTCTTAGTGTCCGTATTGTTGTCTAAATTCTCTGGGATTGTGGTTTGTAAGCTGGTTTTCTTTGCCTTATGTTTAAAAACCACCTATGAGTGAGTGCATGTGATAATTGTCTTTCTGTGTCTGGGTTACTTCACTCAAAATAATGCTTTCTAGTTCCATCCATTTTCCTGCAAAATTCAGGCTGTCGTTATTTTTTTCTGCTGTGTAGTACTCCATTGTCTAAATGTACCACATTTTTTTTATCCATTCTTCAATCAAGGGGCATTTAGGTTGTTTCCAGTTTCTGGCTATGACAAATAAAGCTGCTATGAACAGAGTTGAGCACATGTCCTTGTGGCACAATTGAGCATCCTTTGGATATATACCCAAAAGTGGTATTACTGGGTCTTGAATAAGGTTGTTTCCTAATTTTCTGAGAAATTGCCACACTGACATCCATAGGGGTTGTACCAGCTTGCATTCCCACCAGCAGTGCAGAAGTGTTCCCTTTTCCCCACAACCTCTCCAGCATAAGTTGTCATCAGTGTTTTTGATCTAGGCCATTCTTACACGTGTAAGATGGAATCTCAGAGTTGTTTTGATTTGCTTTTCTCTGATGACTAAGGATGTTGAACATTTCCTTAAGTGTCTTTCAGCCATTTTAGATTCCTCTGTTGAAAGTTCTCTGTTTAGGTCTGTGCTCCATTTTTTTTTTATTGGATTATGTGTTCTTTTGGTGTCCAATTTCTTGAGTTCCTTGTATATTTTGGAGATCAGACCTCTGTCTGATGTGGGGTTAGTGAAGATCTTTTCTCATTCTGTAGGCTGTCGTTTTATCTTGTTGACCGTGTCCTTTGCTTTACAGAAGCTTTTCAGGTTCAGGAGGTCCCATTTATTAATTGTTTCTCTCAGTGTCTGTGCTGCTGGGGTTCTATTTAGGAAGTGGTTCCCTGTGCCAATGCGTTCAAGTGTACTTCCCACTTTCTCTTCTATAAGGTTCAGTGTGGCTGGCTTTATATTGAGGTCTTTGATCCATTTGGATTTGAGTTTTGTACATGGTGATAGATATGGGTCTA
>PVIU01016163.1:0-16249 GCA_004026605.1 Ondatra zibethicus | reverse complement strand
TCCATTTGATATTTTTTGCTTCTTTATCAAATATCAGGTGTTCGAAGATGTGTGGATTGATATCCGGGTCTTCTATTCGGTTCCAAGCAATCTTATTCTTATATTTTTGGTTATGAGCGTAGCTTTTAACGGCTGAGCCATCTCTTCAGCCCTGCAAAGGTTATTCTATACTACTCCCTGTTCTGTCCTTCAGAAATGTGCGTGGTTCCCAGACAAGATCTCAGCCAATGTTCTGCCGTTGTCTACTTGACAGAACGTAGAGTCACCCGGACAAGGGCGCACCTGTAAGGGTCATCTAAGTTATAGCAGCTGTTGGGATGTCTGTGGAGGGTAATTTCCATGATGTTAATTGATATGGGAAGAGCTATGATAACTGTGGGCAGGACCACCCCCTGGGCAGGATCCTGGACTGCGTAGAATAGAATCCTGGCTGAGTGACAGCATTCGCTGCCCTCTGTCCCTGACTGTGGACCCAATGTGACCAGCTGCTTCGGTCACGCTGGACTGTGAGCAAAAATAAGCCCTTTCTTCCGTTGCCACTTTTGTCATTGCATTTTACTGAAGCAAGAGGAATAAAGAAGCTACAGCAATCCCCCACTTTAGTTCAGGCTGGCCTGAAACTCGTAAAACAGCCCAGACTTGCTTCAAACTCTTGGCTCTCCTCCTGCCTTGACCTCCCAAGTGCTGGGATTAGATGCCTGAGCTACCATGCCTGGCTTCTTTGGAACCCTACAGAATGAAAACCATGTCATGTGATGCCGTTTTAGAAAGTAGGGCTTTGAAATTACCATTATTAAAAGTGAAAGAAAATGAGCAGGGCCGCTCTGTGAACTTTAGCAGTCTTGCTGAGTTAAGTATATTTTAAGTGTTTTCAAAGATTACATAAAATCATCTAAGAACATAGCAGTTTTCATTCTCAGAGACTTTCGGCTTACCAGATGGTCTTGTGGTTGGCTTTACATACTTTTTGTCTCCCCAAAACTCTCATAATAAAACTTTTCTAACTATCCACACATATTTTTGAACTGTTTTTTTTTTACAAATGGTATTATATGAAATTCATTAATTTAGACAAACTTTCTAAATTAAAACTGGATTGCCAGGCGGGTGGTGGCGCATGGCTTTAATCCCAGCACTCGGGAGGCAGAGGCAGGCGGATCTTTGTGAGTTCGAGACCAGCCTGGTCTACAGAGCTAGTTCCAGGACAGGCTCCAAGGCTACAGAGAAACCCTGTCTCGAAAAACTGGGCCTACCGTGTGACCCATTTACAACACTCGCTAGCATTTACTTCAAGGACTCCAAGATAACAAATCTGAGAATTACTTGCATAGCAATGTTTACCACAGCACTGTTCACAAAAACTATTATGGAAACAGCTTAAGGGTCCCGAGGAAGGACAAAGAAAATGGGCTCTATAAAATACAATGGCAACGCTTGCAGCTGTAAAAATGAATGGAATTGTGACATTTGTAGAACATGATACAACTAGAAACAACCTTAAGTGGATTAAGCTAGTTTCTAAATGACAGATCATGTGTGCTTTCAGCGTGAGTCCTGGATTTTATAAGGCTGCATAAAATCATGAATGTGTCTATGCGTGGGAGGGGAAGCAAAACTGCCTAGAGGGAGTGAAGAGGACTGGAGGGGTGGGCGGAGGGGGGAGGGGGAGGAGGTGGGGGTGGGAGGTAGTACTGAAAATGCTGAAGTCCACACTAGTGGGAGATTCCCTTGGGTGACATAGTACTGTGTACAATGAAACACTCTAAAGTGCGCTTGTAATGCTTGGCTCTCTGATATTTTAAGGAAAGGCAGTCGGTACAGTGTTTCTGATTCATCCTGTTCAATGATTTCTTCTCCCTGAATGTGAATCCTTGGGATTTCGAATCCATACCTCATAGATCTGTGATATAGCCTAAGCCTATGTGTAATTTTTTTCCTTGCTAAAATGTTTCTACACCTTCTTTGGGCAAAATTATCTAAGTGAAATTAAAAACGAGCAGATAGGCGAGAGGTAAGTATGGCGGACGGTTGATGAAAAATTCACACTGCTGATTCTTTCAGTTGCGGGAATCAGAGTGTTTAAAATAACGTGACGCTTGGTAGAACATATTCTGCATAGACTAAGCCTAAACCGTAGTGGAAGAACGTGTGTGTGTGTGTGTGTGTGTTGATGGTCACTTCTGACAGCTTTTAATGTGTGTGTGTGTGTTTTGTTTTGTGTACGTGCATGTCTGTATGAGGGTGCAGGTACCCTGGGATGGGAGTTACAGACGGGCGTGAGCTTCTGGTCGCTTTGTAATTCTCCAATTAATTTGCACACATGAAATGTCTAACAAAGCACTATTTTGTTTTCAAAACCCTAGTCCTCCATTGGACATTGGCAACCAAAACATCTGTGGTTATGCACGGTATTCAGAAAGCTACCTCATGTTAATGAGGATGTTTGATTTTACAACCCTGTCCAGGGGCAGAGACTGTAGGTGGCTGAGCATCACCAGCAGGTGGGCTTCCGTTCCCCAGTATGAGACAGACTGGTGGTTTACTGAAAGAAAGGATTCAGAGTCAGGGCAGGAGGCTGGTCACAGGCTAAGAGGAGGCTCTGGAAGACTCGTGGTGTTCCTCGTCCCATGTTCTGTTTTGCGTGAGCGTGTGTACGTGTTAGTCGCTGACAGCCCCTTCCTGTCGGCGGGGACGGAACTAAGAGGGTGGTGCAGCTTCTGAGGTTCCGAAATCTAAGAGCCACTTTCCTTTCCCACCGCTTTCCGCTGAGTCAGTCCAGCGTCGTGCCCCGCAGGACCCGGAGGCCTTTGTTTTAGGATTATTTTACTAGCTACAAACGCCACACCCTCGTACCACAGACAAGAACACTTTGTCCTTCCAGGAGGTCTGTACTTTGACCACTGCCCTGGGATTTCAAAGCTGCTGCGGGAGGCTTGTCTGCTGGGATCTGAAGTGCGGGGCCCAGTGAGTGTCCCGTTATAAAGCAGTTTTACAGTTGCTTGCTGGTAGACTCCCACACTAGGGAGGCTCTCCCTTCAAAAAGGCTTGTCGTCTGTCCTTTGGAAAGGCCATTACCCCACACAGGCAGTGTCTGAAAGGAGAGCTGAATGAAGTTAGACTCTGGGGTGGACCTGTACCTTCCTGGGGTGAGGGCAGTCCCAGTCAGAAGAGCTTAGAGACCTCTTCTCTTTTGGACACCGCCAGTCAGTTCACAGCAGCTGGGGAGAGGAACCATTAAGGATTTAGAATAACGTGATAAAGGGACGGGGAGGGTTTAAAGAAAGGGAGGCGTAAGTGCCTGATTTACTGTGCTTGGGATGGTGATTTGCTGTATTCTAAATTCTCTTCAAAGTACAATATGATGCTTTCCTAGAATGGTGTGAAATGGGATCTATCTCCTCCAAAAGTGCAAAGCCAGTGAGAACAGCTAAATTGTGTGTGTGTGTGTCTTGTTATGTGCACATATGAACGCAGGGGTCCACAAAGTCCAGAAGAAGGTGTCCAAATCCTCTGGAGCTGGAATCACAGGCAGTCACAAGCCCCACGTGGGTGCTGGGACCCTGTAGGTCCCCTTCAAGAGCAATGCACAGTAACCACTGAGCCAACTCTCCAGCCTTGGCTCTGATGAGTTGAAAGAAGAGAATGCAGCCTAAAAGCGTTGAGCCATGGCTCTGATGAGCATATGTAGGTCGCCTTCATAGTGCCCGCCTCTCGCCCATCAGCACCTTTCAGGGCTCTCTTGGGCGTGCACCACTGGCTGTAAGAACTCAGTAGGGAAGGTTTCCTGTCTTCTCAACTGTCTTCTTTCATATGTTAATCTTGATTTTTTTCTTCTATTGTCTACTCTGCTCCCATAGCATCTTAATAAAAGGAAGGTGATGGACACTTTCTTTGCATGCTTTTTCAAAGCATCTTAGCTGAAATGAAAAGAAAAAGGAATTTGGAGATAATGTTGAGTCTTGGGAAAGGGCAGCAGCTCTCTGTCCTTAAGCAAAGATACGTGGCCTTCAAGATGAGTGCCTCACTTAGCAGCCATCAGTTCTCATACCTAGATCAATCTGGCCAAATGCAGCTTTTATGATGCATGCATTCTGCCATTTAGCTACACCCATGGATCCCTTTATCTTCATTACAAAATCCAAACAACACCCTTTGATTTTCATTATAAAATCCAAACAACATTTAGATAATTTAAAATTTATGTACACTGTTTTTGTTTTTATTTTTAGATGCAACTTTTCCAGCCCCGAATTAATACAAATGTTCACTTAATCAGACCCTAAACAATGCAAATCATTTCTTAACCCCAAACTCTGGAGGCCAAAGGATCTCATAAATAAAAGATGATAAAGTAAACAACATAGTTCTCACCTCAAAGCAAATACGAGACAGTTTATTCTAGAGCCAAATATGAGTAGCCCTGGCTCGGGAACACAGATTCAGGTCACCCCAGTTACCATGTTCCAACGAGGTAACGATTTCATGAGGTTTTTATAGTAACAGAGCAAAGTCATAAATCAAAACAGATGCCAGCCAAAAAGAAATGGTTGATTCTGGATGTCCTCAGCCAGCCACCAGTCGCAAGGCTGGATGGCAGGAGGGGAAATGCCCTCCAGAGTAAGAAGCTGAAATATTCTCTAATGAAATTTGGAGAAGGAAGACACACGTTATTTATGATGTGTCTGCACAGGACAACCACTGTCAGGGGAGGAAAGGCTAGGAGATGGGTGGGTGGCCTGCAGCCCCAGCCCTTGTCTCTGGACTAGTAGGGAGGCAGACTTGATAATGTGGCATCTCCCGGATCTCTACAGGAATTTAGTCGAAGTTCACCAGGCTTTTGAGAAAGGAAAATAATAGTCTTTTGCTTTTTAGCTAGTAGTTTACTACTTTCTTACCCCCACCCCCATCCCTGACCTTCCATCCTATGTCCCTTTGTAATTAAACTAAGCATACCTCATGTTGTCTTCATTATAAATTATAAAAAGTCTTAATTTACCTTCATGTTCTGCTGTGTAAGAGTCTGCCGATTTGGTCTCTTTCTCTGCAACTTCTTTTGCTGCCACCATTGCTGTGGTCACTTTCCTTCTGGTTGGTGGCCAGTGGCACTGCAGCTTAGACTTCAAATTCGTCTCCTACCTTTCTTACCCCCCTCCACGGCGCCCCATCTGCTCTTTTTATAGACTAGCTTTTCTGTAGGTTACTTCCCAATGCAGCTACAAGAGTTGAAGGTCGGCTTCTGTAATCAGGCACAGGTATGGAGATAAAGGCGGCACATTTTTGGAGAAGGAGGGCATGTGGCAGGAAAGTCAGGCATGGGAGGGGTATCAGGATTAGCTGATGAAGGAAGCCAGGCCGTAGGACTGAAAACCCTTCTCCAGCAGGCCTACGTGTGAGGGGCAAAGCATGCAAGAAGAAAAGCTGCAGCGTCTCCAAGCCTGAGACAGCAGCTAGCTTCTAGAAAAGACCACTTTGCAGAGCAGATGGCCTTGATTCTTCCCATCAAAGCCCCACCCACTCTGGGGAGTTCATTTTCTCTTTTCCTTAATATCTATGTTTGCTCTGCTAGGCTGCCTTCCCTTGTTCCTTTGGGGGCATGAAACAAAGACCACGGACACCACTGGCTTGGGGTGGCTTTGATGGCCATAGATCAGTTGCCCAGCATTCTGTCTCTGGCTTAGCTCACTTAGTGAATCCCCATCACAGAGAAGGTTCATGCCATGTATGTGACCCCAAAAGCTCATCAGAGCTTCGAGCCTTTCCCTGCTCTCTGGCCTGCTTCTGCTCCCAGGAGTGCTCTCGTCTTAATTAACAGCTTTATTTCTCCCACTCTCTGTGTGTACTGGGTTTAGTTCTTTGTTCTGGGACATAAGAACCTGGAAATCCCAGGAGCGCCCTGATCATAGCCATTGGTAGCATACAAGCCAGGCAGACGTCCTAATATCATTTAGTGCACAGTTTCATGGAGTTTTCAAAAGGCTTATATTCCTGCTCCTGACTGGAACACTGGGGTGATGATCCAAAGCTGTTTCTTCCATCACTTCTTCACTCTGTTTCTTATTCAGGAAAAAATAACGTGCACAAGGAGAGCTGGTTCATACACTATAGCTTCTTAATGAGCTAGCACATCCATGCTCAAACAGTAGAGCCTATCTGTGGTCTGGAATCTTCTTAATGAGCTAGCACGTCCATGCTCTAATGGGAGAGCCTGTGACCTGCAATCTTCTTAAGGAGCTAGCACATCCATGCTCACACGGGAGAGCCTGTCTGTGACCCGGAATTACTCAGTCTCCTTTCTTTTTCTTTTTTTTTTTTCTTTGGTTTTTCGAGACAGGGTTTCTCTGTGGCTTTTGGAGCCTGTCCTGGAACTAGCTCTGTAGACCAGGCTGGTCTTGAACTCACAAAGATCCGCCTGCCTCTGCCTCCCGAGTGCTGGGATTAAAGGCATGTGCCACCACTGCCCGGCCAATCTCCTTTCTTGCCACGTTACTCTCTTAACGAAGCAGATGGAGTTACTCTCTGAATGAAGAAGTTCAAATGGAAAACTATTTTTTTTTTATTCCTTGGGCTGGGACTTCCTGTCCAGTAATGTGGCTATTTCTATGTAATAATTATATAATTGTTGTGGAAACTCCCTTTTTGAATCATTACTACGAAAATTGTGCAATCTCCACCCCCCCATCTTTTAACAAATACCTACATCATACCAACAATTAAGGATCTGAAACTTTTTCTGTGTTTGCTCTAGCAGGGTGGCCTGCTGCTATTAAATATTGTGCTTGCCATTTGTGTGTTTGTGTGTGTGTGTATGTATGTGCACACACGTGTGCAGACCAGAGATTAACATTAGATATCTTCCATGATCATTCTCAATTGTAGTTAGTTTTTACTCTTAACTCTTATTCTTGGGGGCCTGCCACCCGGCTCCCAAATATATACACACTCAGAGACTTACTACTAATTATGAACGCCCAGCCTTAGCTCGGCTTGTTTCTAGACAGCTTTTCTTAAATTATCCTGTGTATCGTTTGCCTCTGGGTGTTTACCTTTCTCTATTTCTGTATATCTTTTCTTTCCTTTTTATTCCTTGTCTGGCTGTGTGGCTGGGTGGTTGGTTCCTTCTTTTCTTGCTCCTTGATCCTCTCTTACTTCTCTGCCCCTCTTTTTCTCCTTCTATTTATTCTCTCTGCCTGCCAACCCTGCCTCCCCTTTCTCCTGCCTCACTATTGACTGTTCAGTTCTTTAGTAGACCAATCAGGCGTTTTAGGCAGGCAAAGTAACACAGACTTCACAGAGTTAAATAAATGCGACATAAAAGAATGCAACACATCTTCGCATCGTTAAACAGATTTTCCACAGCATAAACGAATGGAACACATCTTAAAATAATACATTCTACAACAATAATAATTCAGCTGCACTTCATCTTATTTTTGAGACAGTGCTTCTCACTCAACCTGAAGCTCATCAGTTTGGCCAGGCCAGCTGACTAATGAGCTGCAGGGACTCCGCCCCCCCCCCGTGTCAGCTCATCATGTGCCCCCCATGTGGAGGGGCTGAGGATACAGGTGTGTGTGGCACCGTGTCAGAACCCTGTGCTTGCCTGGTACGTACTTTCCTCACCAGCCCCTACTTTTGCCCTTGTCATTCTTCATGGGTGAATTTTTGTTTGTTTGGAAAGGGAATTCTTCAATTCTTTGAACTCTCAAACTGTCACAAAGAAAGACGGCGCCGCTGCAGTTTTCTTGCCTTTCCCCTATATCTAACCAAAGCGCACCTCAAAACAGAATCATTGCTATGGGAGATAGCCGCAAACATCGAAGCTGGAGAATATATTTTAAAAGATGCCTCATAAAATATTATTTGCCTTAAATAAAATCCGTCATCGTAAGTGAGCTTGCCTCCGGTGGAATAATAAGGAATATGGGTGCAGTTTGGACAGCGGGCCCTGGTCTACTGTCGTCCTTGTTTTATGAGCTATCCGGTTGTTGAAAGCAAGGGGGAAAGAGCGCTGTTAAAGTCTGACTGCTTACCCAGGAGCAGAGAACTGTAAACTCTTCCCAGAATGGCACGGCTATGCACTCTTTCAGCCATAGCCCATCCCTCTTTATGGTACCAGTCCCAAGTCCCCAGCTTTCTTTGCAACCGGGCTTCCTGGGTGTTCCACGGGCAACCAGCCATCAAGACTGAGACTTCCCTCTCACTCCTGTCCACTCTTCTCTGACTGGTTTCTCCTTCTGTTTATTGCCCAATGCAAAAAGTAGTCCCTGCTACCTCCTCCCCAAGCCTGATACAAGCCAGCCAGCTCTTACCACTTTATGCTTTCCCGGTCTCTCTGACCTGCCATTGAGTATGTCCTTACTTGACCTGCCTGATAGCACTCTCCTCCCCTTGTGCTATGTCTTCCTCAACAGTGCTACCTTATTTCCTGCCAAAAGTTGTTCTGGTGATGCTGCATTTCAAATAGCTAAATACTTTGGGATGAAGTCCTTCCTCTCATCTTCCTCCCAAAGACTCCTGTCTCCCACACAGTAACCCCGGGCTTCAGAAGTTCCCTTCTGTTACCTTCCTGCTCTCCCTCCCTTTCCCCTCCCTCCTTCCTCCCTCCCTCCCTCCTTCCTTCCTTCTTGTCACTACCCACATAGACTATTTGGCTGGAAATACCCTCTTCACCTTGCGCAAATGAAGAGCTTCTCCTTTAAGGCCTAATTAGTAGTGGCCTTTCCCAACCCTTCTGTCTCCGCCTCCTTTCTGTGGAAAGCACCCCTCCTTTGTTTCTCAGTGTCTGTTATGTGGCTGCAATGCAAAGGAGAGTGTGACCTCTGTAGCTGACTCACTGGAAACACAGACTTGGATTTGAATTATGTCTTCATCATTTACTGAATTCATCCTGTGCTCAGAAATGCTAATCTCAATAAACCTCAATTTAAAAAAAATCTATACTAGAGATAGTATTTATCACCTTTTCTTCTTTTTCTTCTTCTTCTTCTTCTTCTTTTTTTTTTATTGCTGCTTATCTTTTTCGAGACAGGGCCTCACTGTATAACCCTAGCTGGCCCTGGACTTTTGGTCTTCCTGTCTGGGTTTCCAGCATGCTGAGATTACAGCTTGCGCCACAAAACCGCCTCTCGCTCAACGTAAGTAAATACGAGTCTATATAGATTTTATATCAGAGCAAAGTAAATGTGATATGCATGATAGCAAATCTATGCCTGCTTTGACAGGGGTACCTGGGTCCCTCTCCATAACTGTGGGTGGATCCTTTGCTCCTAGGGATCCTTAGGCCAAGAACAGAGTCAGCCCTCAGAAGTGCTGCTCAAGGGTCAGCATTTGACACTGTTTCTTCTTCTTCTTTCCCTTCCCTCCCTCCCTCCCTCCCTCCCTCCCTCCCTCCCTCCCTCCCTCCCTCCCCCATCCCTTTGTCCCTACCTCCCTTCCTCTCTTCTTCCCTTCCTTCTTTCTTTTGGTTTTGCTTTTTCAAGACAGGGTTTCTTTGCATAGCCCTGGCTGTAACTCTGTAGATCTGGCTGGCTTTGAACTCACAGAGCACCACCTGCCTCTGAGCGCTGGGCTCAAAGGTGTGTGTGCCACCACTGCTTGGCTACTCTTTCTTCTTTTTAGAAACTCCTCTCTCGGCTCTTACAGTCACGGTCCACGTGTCAGTTCCTCCTATCACCCTGGCTGCTCATGTTCGGTACACTGTGCCCGTGTTCTCCATATACTGTACCTCAACGAGCCGCCAAGCCTGTCTGAGCGCCACGCCTGTCTGCTCATGTTCGGTACACTGTGCCCGTGTTCTCCATATACTGTACCTCAACGAGCCGCCAAGCCTGTCTGAGCGCCTCCTCTCAGGGTGTCTCCCTCCTATTGGGGGTCAACCCATCAAGCTCAGCCACGGCTCCCCATCACGTCATCGGCATCCTCTGTCTCACACGGACCAACTGCAAAGAGCTACTTCTTTTACTCACAGCAAGACTAATTATTGTTGGGGACAAGGAGCACAGGCCTGCACTTGGAGAATTTCTTCATGTGTGTCTTGGCAATGCTACTTTTGAAGATTGTGACATTGGAGAGATTGCCTGTCTTGTCCGTCGGGTGGTACCCATTGCTGAATATCGTCAGGTTTCCGTCCTCCTTCCAGACCTCAGTGTTGGACTGTAGTCCATCCAGCCAGAACCTTTTCTTTTTCTTCTTCTCCTTTTTAAAAAAATATATATTAGCATTTTCCCTTAGAAGCTTCCCAGGCAACATGTCCAAAAGTAAACCTTTACACTTCCCTGCCGAGCATTCTTGTCTCGCGAAGGAAGCCACATCTCATTCAAATGCGGAAACCCAGAGGCAGACATCTCCTTCACTTCCTCTCCTCCACACCAGAGCCAGCCACTTGTTCCCTGGCTGCTTCTGCTTCTCACGAACCAACCGCTCTTCCACACTCCGTCCCAGCGTAACTATCTGGCTTCTGGTTTCCTTACCAGGCACCTGCGGTGCTGTGTTAGTCAGGGGTCTCTAGAGTTTAGCTTTGGAAACTATGGGTCACGGCCCCACATGGAGCCTTGGAACTGAGTGGAGGGTTGTGAGTCTGGCAACAGTAAAGCGTCTCTGGATAGACGAGCAAAACTGATTCAAAATCTGAAATGTTTCTGGAGGCTCACTCATCCTTGGACTACACTGCAGCCTTGGGTCTGAACACACGGCGAGTGTGCTTAACTCTGTGAAACTGTTGCACCCCACAACTGTCCAACCAGTGTTGCCTGAAATACAGCTCAAATTCAGGATAACTGCATGCTGTGGCTTGCAGTGCTCCCCCTATAATTGTTTTAAAGCATTTTATTTCTTATAAAAAAACATAGGGATTAATTACAGAAATCAAAATCTTTTAATACTCTTTTCCTCTGTCATTCCTTACCATATAAATATCAAATTAGTATACCTGTAGATTCTGCTGTGTTCAAGTGTAGGACTTTTAAAATTGCTGTTTGAGTTGCTGGCTTGGTTCATGAAAAGCCATCAGATTCTGACTTGGGTTGGGATAGAATTTTCGACTATTCCCGTAAGGGCCCTAAACATTTCTGCCACTTTTTTTGCCATGAGTTTATGTAAAGTGCTGTTGTCAACATTGATGATTATATTATTAAGATGAGCTGGAAGCCTGCCAAGGGAAAGCTATTTCCTTCTGGTTAAGAACGGGACCCCCCAGGTGGAGACACGCTATTGTCGCTTCTTGTAAGGGAATCTAGCTGGGTTGGCCAACGGCCTGGCTAAGGATCCGCCCTCAGGAAGGCAGATTCACCTAAAGCCCTGCTAAAGAGATGGGAGGAATAATTATCTTTGTAATGAGACCACATGCTTTTCCCTCCTACAGTTTCTGCGCTGTGCAATTGTTTATAGAGCTGCTCCTGCGTGGCTTTCTCTACCTGTCTGGCCTTTCTGAATTGCTCAGAAAAGTGTAACGTTTCCTTTTCTTCTATCTCTCTTCTAAGGATGTTTCCCCTAAAACTTTGGGGCTTTATCTTTTGCTAAAGCACCCCTGCCTCCCATGTGGCTACCCGTTTGCCCTCAGGCTGACTTCCACTCCAGGTGACTTCACCTGTAGGTTTTGGACTTTGCTCTTTTTCTCCTCTATCCTCCTCCTCTGGCAAGCTTGTCTTCTCTGGGATTTTTCTTATAAACTTTAATAAAATTATTCTCTAGCTTCCGGTAGAGTCTATTCATAAGTTCTTTTATCAGTGAGACTAAGAACCCCAAAAGGAAGCTCGGTTTCCCAGTAACATGTGGCAACTGCCTGGGAAGCCACAGATTACAAGCAATAATGATATCAAGGTATCAACTTTGAAAAACACTGATGATGTTCACTTTATATCTTGTAGTTTCATATATTCAGCCAAAATTTAACTCACTATGTGAAAATAACTAAGCAAAATTTATTTCTTCTCTAATATACAATAAAACCATGTTTTTGTTCATTTTCTGTTTTTCCTTCCTCTCTCTCTCTCTCTCTTCTTATCCTCCTCCTCCTCCTCCTCCTCCTCCTCCTCCTCCTCCTCTTCTTCTTCTTCTTCTTCTTCTTCTTCTTCTTCTTCTTCTTCTTCTTCTTCTTCTTCTCCTCTTCCTCCTCCTCCTCTTCCTCCTCCTTCTTCTTCTTCTTCTTCGAGGCAGTCTTTAATGCAGCCCTGACAGTCATGGATTAATTGTGTAGACCATGCTTGCCTCAGACTCATAGAGATTCACCTGCTTCTGCCTCCTAAGTGCTGGGATTAAAGTTGTGAGCCACCATACCTGGCTTGGTGTATATATCACACACACACACACACACACACACACACACACACACACACACACACACACACACACATATATATATATCATATGTATATCAAATAACTGAAAATAATTTTTATGGTTTATTCAATAAACTTGATTTATATTCTTACTTTAAATACCTCTATACTCAGGGCCATGTAAAAAAGTTTCAGGTGAAAAAGATGGAGTGGAAGAAATTCACGAAGTTGAACTCTAGACTTAGAACCAGTGGGATACATACCAGAAGTTACAAAGGCGAGTAACTGGGTTGATTTATGTTATTCACATCTGGGTGGTTCAACAATGGCTGCCTGCCCTTTGCAGAGGCAGGCAACTGGAACGATGCTGTGCTTTCAGTTCAGGCTGAAGGCCTGGAGGCCAGTTTCTAGTGTGAGTGCACACTGGAAGACCAAAGAGCAAGCGTCTGATGCCCACAGGAAAGATGAGTGGTTATAAACATACTTACATGCTTGGGTGCTCTCTGGAGTACCAGAAAGGGAGTCTCTAGTAACTTGAGGGTGGGCTAACAAAATTAGCAAGCTAATTCTAGGAACCGCTAAACCAATTGAGCAAATTCATTTTTAAGTTCTGTTTCTCTAGATCCACACTTGATACCCAAATCTGTGTTAGTCGGTATTAATTATCCTCATTGTGACCTGATATACCCAAAATAAAAGAGGAAAGGTCCATTCTGCTCATGGTGTCCTGGGGTTCAGTCTATGAAGGGCGGAAATGGCATAATGATGTCATAATCTTAAAAATAAAAGAAGTAATACAAAAAGACCGTCATGGGAGCGGCAAGCACTTGATGGGAGATTCTTAACTTCACGGTGGCCAGAAAGAGGGAAGGAGGAAGAGAAGGAGAAAATGACAGCTAAAACCCCAAGGACACTCTCCAAGTGACCTACTTTTTCCATCGAGGCTCCACCCCCTAAAGTTTCTGATATCACTCAAAATAAAACTAATAGCTGGGGACCAACTGTTTAGCACATGGGTCTGTGGGGGACATTTCACACTCAGACTGGAACTAACACAGGTCGTCAGCTAGCCACAACAGATCGCCATCACATATGGCCTCAGAAGTCTGACTGCTTAGGGTTCAAATTCCATGCTTGTTCTGTGTAGCGCCTGCCTGTACTACATGACAGTACGGTACTACTCCTGTATTGCGGGACCTGCACTACAGGACCCTTTGTGAGGCTCGGGCAAGGGGCTGGAGATTGAAACACACAAAGACACACAGAGACAGCACAGACACATATACCTCTAGTCACTGGTAAAGAAGCCCTTTCTTGAAGAGTACCACGGAGGCTTATATACCCAACACAGTCAGGTGGGCCAGCAGGTGAAAACCTCACCTCCTGATCCTCAATCAAGGACAAGACAACACGTGCTCAGGAAGCCAAGCTGGACACAGCTTTCAGTAGCTCAAACCAGAAGGCCAAGTAAAGGTCACTAGCAGGGGAGAGCAGCTGGAGGCCAGGACTCCAAATGCCCAACAGTTCTGCTTTCCTTAAGCCTCAGTTCCTTCCTTCTGCTGGAATGCAGGAGGAATCAAATGGTTCCTGTCTCTGGGATTTAAGGAAAGCTACATAAGATTTTCTAAGGCTCTTATTGTGTGGAGCACTTAGTAAGTTCACAGCCTTTGACCCCAGCCATCCTAATTATAGCTCTATGAAAGGTTCGTCAGTGGTTCTGACATCTTGAGAACATTATCTTTCGCATGGTGCTGTGGTCTGATCCTGGAATGCTTCCCAAGGCTCTCCCCTCCCATCCCCCCACCCCCGTGTTGAAGGCTTGGTCTTCTGAGCAGAGGTAGGGACCCTGAGAAGTGATTGGGACCTGAGGGTTCTGTTGTAATTAAAAAAAAAAAAAAGCGGCATGCGAAAGATGCCACGCAGCAGAGCTCACGTGGAAGGGTTTTTTATTGTGGGAAAGTGAATGGGAAAAGCGGGGAGGAAGAGAGGAGACCAGCCTCCAGGGACAGGAGGGGCAGAAGAGAAGAGAGAGGGAGAGATGGGAGGTTGGCATGACCCATCCTTTAAAAGGGACCATAGGGAAATGTGCACAGGAGGAACTTTTATTGGCTGCAGCTGAGGACGTATCTTGTCAGGACCCTAAGGGCAGGCCAGTGCAGATGCCTGAATACTATAACAGGATCCAACTTTATTGAAGATGAATCTCTGTTAAAGGGGTTCCTAGCTGAACCGGGAGCAGAGAAAGCTACAGGAGTCTAGCTGTGGGGGAGAATCTCGGGGCATGAGTCTGAAAGGATATTTCATTCTTAAATCTGGCTCCTGGGGTAGTTTTGTTTCACCTTGTAAACTTTACCATGATGCTCTTTACTTGGGTCCAGAAACAGTGAGCCAACGGATGCTTCCAAATCTGGAAACTGAAAGAACTCTTTTTGCTTTAAGTTATCGTTCTATACTACTTTATCAAAGTGACAAAATAGGCATGGCTTTTATCACCCGCTATCGCCTCTAGTCCCGAAGTGTAGTCCTGGCTGTCCTAGAACTTTCTCTATAGACCAGGTTGGCCTCAAACTTAAGGATCCGCCTGCCCCTACGTCTGGAGTGATGGGATTAAAGGCGTGTGCAGCCACACCGGCCCCAATTGCTCCAATTCTCTTTCTTTTGACTGCCTCTCCTCTGTCTCTGCTGTTGTCTTTCTTTGCCATCTGTGCCTGTGTGTGAGCATGTAGAAGATGAGGAAGATCTTGGGTGTCCTAGTTTACTGCTCCAGGCTTTTGAGAGAGGCATCTTGCTGAACCAGAGCTTGCCTTCATTTTCTGGCGAGGCCGGCTGGCCGGCACCCTCCTCTCCTTCCCCCTACCCCCAGCACTGGGTTTCTAGGTGCATGGAGCCGTGCTTGGCTTCTGGATTGCTTCCACTGAGTACATATACTTTTTCTTTTCTTCTTTATTTTTCCTAAACATGTACCCTTAAAATCTTTTCTTGCTATGTATGGTGGGATCAAGCCTTTAGTTCGAGCACTCAGGAGGCAGTGGCAGGCAAATTTCTGAGTTGAGGGTTTTCCAGATCTAAATAGGCTAACAAAGCTACACAGAGACCCAGTCCAAAAACCAACCAAACAAAAAAAACGTTGTTTCTGCACCCCCACTGCCAGGCTCACCTTCTTTTGATTAGATAACCCATTAAAAAAATCATGTTAGGTCAGGTGGCGCATGCCTTTAATCCCAGCATTCGGGAGGCAGAGGCAGGTAGATTTGTGTTGAGCCTTGAACAACTGCGTCTGTGTTACCCTCTCCGTACAGTCCGCCTTGTAACAACTGCGTCTGTGTTACCCTCTCCGTACAGTCAGCGGGCCACTGTACCATTCGTGAGCCAGGCAAGAGCCTGGAGATTGAAAGAACACACAAGAAACCTGGAGATCAGCCGAATGAATAAATGAATGAATTGGAAAAAATCCTTATATACCTAGCTTCTGCACAAGGAATTCCCCCCAGGCAGGTGGGAAATTGCCACACCCAAGATGGAGTAAACAGTGCCCTACAGCTAATCACCAGTCGGGGCAGAGGGAGCACAGGAACAAACAGGATGTTTTAGCTGGCTGACCAGAAACTGTCCTCAAGATAAACCCCAGGAGCAGAGGTAGACCCATGGGCTCTACACAACCAGGTCTACAGAATGAGTTCCAGGACAGCCAAAGCTGTTACATAGAGAAACCCTGTCTTGAAAAACCAATAAAATAAGTGAAACAAAACAAAACAAAAAAATCTTGTTAGGTTATAGAAAACAACAGAAATTCCTTGGAGTGGGCTCTGCCCTTGTAGACTTGCTGGGTTTTCTTTTTATACTGCTTATCACAGTATACTTTGATCTTCTGATTATTATTTTTATTTTACTTTTCTTCATTTTGCTTGGTTTTGTTCCTGAGACAGTGTCTCACACTGCAGCCCAGGCTGACTTGGAACTCACTAACCTGGGAC
>PVIU01016162.1:0-45845 GCA_004026605.1 Ondatra zibethicus | reverse complement strand
CCTAACACAAAATTATATACAATAAGAACAAATATCAGGCATAAAAATTAGAGTTACAACTAGCACAAACAATATCAAGTAAGAAACATGTAACAAATGTTTCAATAATTATCCTATCCTAATGAGTTTAAGTCTTGTTTAATAAATAACTTGCCCAAGTCATGAGAGGAAAGTAACTACAACTATTTAGTCTTCAACCCCATTGAAGACTATAGAAGGGAAATAATATTATTTGAGCAAGCAGGGAGTGCAATCAAGCAACTTCCAAAATGTGCAACAAATGACAGAGACAACTGGATACCTGGGCAATCACCCAAAGTTTCATTTGCAATGTTGGAGCAAGCAACTTTGTCTAAGGCCTAGAGTGACTGACAGACTATTTTCAGAGGCAGGAAATTTTTCAAAACTGTCTTACCCTCTTGGCAAGATTTGACAGTCTTTTTTCCTTGTATCCTGCTTGTCCTGTCTAGACATCATGTATTTTGTCAGTGGCCAATGCATGGGCAGTTCCTTGCCCAAACGCCAGTTTTGCCAAGAAGAAAACAAGCTCCATGTAGAGTGTCTTTGGTGCACAACATTCTCTCAGGAATAGATTGGTACTGCCAGAAGCAAACATGTCTCACTTCAACAGAACCCTAAGTTGTTTAAATTCCATATTCTACAGCTCTTTGAAGTGGTTGAGGATTACCTATCTATGTAGACTATAATCTCTATGTATCTAAAGAACCTGATTATAGTCTAATTATAAATATGACAAACATGGGTGACTATTGACCTATGAATCTTAATACCTATATAACTTAAAGAAGACTTCATATTAGATATTACACAATCTTTAAACAACTGTGCAACAAATAAGGACAATGATCTCAAAATATAAACAACGTATAAGTATCTTCATCAAAGGTAGAAATGTATTTTGCAATATGATAAATATATCCTAAAATTGTATCAATATACAAAATGCAGAGGTAGAAGCATGCATGCATACAATATGACAAAATAACTTTGCCTAGATACACAAATATTATCTGAAAATAGGAACTTATTCAATATAATTTAAGTTTGTATCAATATAAAAGAATCTATACCAATGTAAACTGCCTATAAATAATAACTCACAAGTATTCACTCCATTACTCACTATTATTATTAGTGTAAGCTCATACTAATCTATTATTCCCAAATTTCTTTTGTTATTTTTTTCAAAGAGATCCCTGATCCACATAATTTTTCCCCAACCCCCAACCCTATTCCAATTATAATCAGCCCCTAAATGATGTCCCTCACACTGAGGACAAACTTTTTTGGGAGAGGGGACATCATCTTCTAGTATTACTTCCAGCTGTCATGAGGGCAATGTTCTTTCTCTGGGAAAATAAAATGAAAGTAAAATGATGGTTAAGTTCCAAGATTACTGTCCAGTGTAATTGCAAATAGTCTCTGAGTATTTATTAGGGTTTTTCTGAGGTTCCTATTTGTAGTTCTGGCCAGAATGTTGTAAAAAACAAAAGTGCATTATTTCAGCTAAAAATGTTGGAACCATCTTGAGCAACTGGTACCCAAAACAGGTCTTATAGTAGCACTATCAGCATCATGACGTCATATCAACCAGGTGAAGTTGTTGTTGTGGAGTCTCATCTTCTTCCTGGAAACATCAAAAAACTACTGCAGGATAATTCATTGTTCAATGTGGAAAACTTAAACATTATTTATATAGATATATACAGACATATATGGTGGGGAGCAATTCTGTATTCTGTCAATTATGTGTTAAATAAATGCTGATTGGCCAGTAGCCAGGAAGGAAGTGTAGGCAGGACAACCAGACAGGAAGTAGAGGCAGGTCAATAAAAGCAGGAGAATTCTGGGAAGGAGGAAGTCCATTCCTCCCCAGTCCTGCCCAGACACAGAAGAAGGAAGATGTGACCTGCTCCGCTGAAAAAGGTACCACACCATGTAGCCTACATATACTAGAATAATGGGTTAATATAAGTTATAAGAGTTAATAAGAAGCCTGAGCTAATGGGCAGAGCAGTATTTTAATTAATATAATTTTTGTGTGGTTATTTCAGGTGTAAGCTAGCCGGGTGGCCGGGACAAACAAGCCACTTCTCCTTGTAACAATTGGCGCTTCAACATGGTCAACTAACTCCACAAAAAAAAACCGAGAGGGCTTAAAAAAGGAATTTTAGACACAAATATAGAGTTTAGCACAGCTGGCAGCAAGCCATAGCTCCTTTAAGTGAGAATTTCCTGACTCAGCACCCATAGCAGGAAAAAAGGGAGGTTTTAAAATGCCAGTTTTCTGAGCTATGCTGCTAGCACAACCTGTGTCTCTTGCTGAAGACAGAGCATTTGGATGGGGTTTGTGAGCTGAATGCTGCAGCTTGCTTGATGGCAACGTGGACCAGCTTTGTGCCTGGAAGTTGGTCAGTATGCACTGCTCAGAGACGCAAGCAGCTCTGCCATGCTGGAATGTGTAGAATGTGGACAGGAACTACATATATATTCAACGAAAGGTATGATAGAGACAAAAATAGGTATGAAGAAAAGTAAATTTTTTTCTAAATTCTTTCTTCTTTCTGTAACATACCAGAGGGCATTTGACATGAGACAGAAACTCTGAATTTATATATATATACATATATATGTATATATATATGTATATATATATATATGTTTTGATCACCTATCCTTACAAGTCATCAAGTCATATTCCTGGGTAGTTGTTTTCCTTTGGTCAGCATCCAATCACCCAAGGTCTCTTGAATTTTCAGATATGTGTTTTCCTGTAAAGAGAAGAGAAGTACCCTGCCCCAACCCTATATGGTTTCCTTACAACCTGTATGGTTATCACCATTGTGGATGAGCTGTCATTTCTCTTTCTCAAGAGATTTATTTTTTCAAAGTGAATCTTTATTAATTTTGATGGTATCCATAGTTTTTCTTTAACTGTGGAAACAAGAACAAAACCCCTTCCCCTACATAGCACATCTCCTGGCTTCCATTGTGTGGTCAACACATCCTTGAAATACACCAGCTGATTTAATTCAGAAGACTTTTCTATTATCCAATGTCTCTCTGCTGCTGTTGTCCCTTTCTCATTAGTGTTAAGAAAATTCAAAGTCAATAAAGCATTATGTAATCTATTTCTGGGGGTATTTTTCATTGCTTTCTGTTTGTTTAACACATCCTTTATAGTTTGATTTGATCTTTCTTTAACTGCCTGACCTGTAGGATTGTGTGGTATACCTGTAATGTGCTTTATATTGTAATAAGCAAAAAAACTGCTTGATTTTCTTAGAGATATATGCTGGACCATTATCTGTTTTTATTTGTGCAGGTATACCCATGATGGCCATAACTTCTAATAAATGTGTGATTAGTTAATCAAACTTTTCTGAGCTTAAAGCAGTTGCCCTCTGAAAACCTGAATAAGTGTCAAAGGTGTAGTGTACATATTTTAATTTTCCAAATTCTGCAAAGTGGAACACGTCCATCAGCCAGGTTTCATTCCTTTGAGTACCCTTAGAGTAACTCACTGCAGGCAATGGTGTTTTGTTATAGAAAGAGCAAGTAGGACATCTCTTTATAATCTCCTTAGCTTGTTGCCATGTAGTAGAAAACTCTTTCTTTATACCTTTGCTATTGACATGATGGTTTTTATGGAATTCTGAGGCCTTCAATATTCTTCCAATAAGTAATCAATCAATTTCTGTATTACCTTGTACTAGAGGACCTGGCAGACCCATATGGGATTGGATATGTGTTATATATATGGGACAAAGCTTATTCCTGATTATATCTTGAACCTATATGAATATAAAGTCAATTCTGTATCATTTTGTATAAATTCAGTGTTTCAATATACAAAACAACTTTTTCTGCATATTGTGAATCAGTAACTTTATTAAGGGGTTCTTTAAATTCCCTTAGTACCATGAGAATAGCAAATAATTCTGCCTTTTGGACAGAAACATAAGGCTTTTTTCCACCTTACTTAATTCTTAGATTTGTAACCTGCCTTCCCTGATTTATTTGCATCAGTATATAATGTACAGGCTCCAATTATTGGAGCATCACGTACAATTTTAGGAAGAATCCAAAAAGTTCTCTTTATAAGGTTAAGTCTATCGCTTTGGGATAATTGCTAATAATTTCTCCCAAAAATTAGCACAAACTCTTTGCCATGGTTCATTTTCTTCCCATAACTTTTCTATTTCATCAGTAGTAAAAGGCATGATGTTCTCTACTGGATCTATACCTGCTAGATGACGAAGTCTCAATTTACCTTTATAATTAATTCAGGGACTTTTTCTATGTAAGTTTTTAATTTTTTACTTGTTTTATGTGGTAAAATGATCCATTCCAAGATGATATCTTCCCTCTGCATTAAAATTCCTGTAGGAGAAATTCTGGAGGGCAATATGGCTAGAATACAAGGTTCACTCACTGAGACAATGTGCCTGAGCTAATGGGAGCTCACCAATTCCAACTGGACTGGAACTGAACGAGCATGGATCAAACTATTCCTTCTGAATGTGATTGACAGTTAGGGTGGACTGAGAGGACAATAACAATGGCATTGGGATTTGTCTCTACTACATGTACTGGCTTTGTGGGATCCTAATCTCTTTTGATGTATACCTTGCTCAACCTGGATGTAGTGGGGAGAGCCCTGGACTTTCAACAGGGCAGAGTGCCTTTCTCTCTCCTAAGATTGGAGGGGCATAGGGGTGAGGGAATGGGAAGGGAGTGGGAGAATGGGAGGAAGTGGGAATTTGGATTGGTATTTTTAAGTAATAAAATAATAATAAAAATTTTGATTCACCCTATCCCCATGTGACTCCTGTAATTTCTCAACCATTGTCAATTCATTTTCTGCTTCAGCTGTTAATTCTCTGGGACTATTCAAGTCTTTATCACCATCTAAGCTTTTGTTTAAATGAATTATTAGATCAGGTGTTATCCCAAGAGCTGGTCGTAGACTAGAAATGTCTCCTAACAACCTTTGAAAGTCATTAAGAGTACACAATGGGTCTCTTCTAATTTGTGCCTTTTGTGTTCTAATTTTCTGTAAAGCCTATTCTATAACCTAGGTAATTGACAGAATCTCCTCTCTGTATTTTTCCAGGAGCAATTTGTAATCCCCATTTTGGCAAAACTTTTTTTTTTACTTCTTCAAACATTCTTTCTAAAGTATCTATATTTGTATCAGACAGCAAAATGCCATCCATGTAATGGTAAATTATAAATTTAGGAAATTTTTTTACATATTGTTTCCAATGGTTGCCTTATAAAGTATTGACATAGAATGGGACTATTGAGCTTTCCCTGTGGAAGGACGGTCCACTGGTATCTCCTAGTAGACTGAGAATTATAAGTAGGCTCTATGAAGTTAATTTTTCTCTGTCCTTTATTTGTAAAGTATAGTGAAGAAACAATCTTTTAAATCAATAACTATAAGAGGCCATCCTTTTGGTAATAGAGAAGGCAGAGGAATTCCAAATTGTAGAGGGCCCATAGGTTGAATTACCTTGCTCAAAGCTCTTGGATATTTAGATATCATTCTCCATTTACCAGATTTCTTTTTAGGGTTAATATTGGAGAATTCCAAGAGCTGGTTGATTCTTCAATATAGTGTGCATCTAGTTGCTCCTGTACCAGCGGTTCTAAAGCCTGCAGCTTATCTTCTTTTAACAGCTACTTTTTAACCCAAATTGGTTTCTCAGTTAACCATTTTAAAGGTAGGGCTGTTGGTACCTCTAAAGGTTTGCTAGTTGCTTTGTGTTCTTGTACAGCCTGAATGGCTGGTGACCTTTGTGTATAGTACCTTATAATATCCTTCCAAGAATTATGAGT
This sequence comes from Ondatra zibethicus, assembly GCA_004026605.1. Taxonomy (NCBI): domain Eukaryota; kingdom Metazoa; phylum Chordata; class Mammalia; order Rodentia; family Cricetidae; genus Ondatra; species Ondatra zibethicus. The sequence continues at coordinate 39,980 of PVIU01016162.1, read as the reverse complement.
TTGGGGGATTGCAGGAATGTTAATCTGGGTATTCCATTGTTGTGGCAGGTTATGATCCCATAAATTTACTGCAATATTAGTCACATATGGCCTCAGATTTCCTCTCTGTCCTTCTAGAACTATGCATTCAACCCATCTCTTGATTTGTTTCACCTGAGATATGATTCTAATTCCTAGTAATTGAACATCTATCTGCCTTCTGAAGAAGCCAGTTTGGATGCCAAGATTCTGAAGTAATGATACTCATGTCTGCACCCATGTCTATCAAACCTACAATTACAATGCTATTTATACACACTCTTAGATTTGGTCTTTGATCATTTATAGAAGTCTGCCAGAATATACATTTCCTATTTCCTATTGGAATTTTTTGTTTATTCTCCATGTTTATTCCATCATCTATAATGGTATGGGTTTTTTTTGTTTTTTTTTTTTTAACAGAAGTCTCTAGATTTTTAAATTTTTCTGATGAAGACATGTCCTCCACAGTGACTGGGAATGACTGAATCACTTTTGACTTTGGGGCCTGTGAAGGTCTCCTCCAAGGAGTTTTCTGATGGTATCGGGTTGCCTTATCTATCTTTTGCTGATCTGCATTCATTGGTTTAATGTCAGCCTTTGCCACATCTTCTACATATACCTGAAGTCTGACTTTTCCTATTCTTGCCATTCCCAGAAGAGATATTATTCTTAGGAATTTCTTTTCTACAATCCCTTCTCAAATGTCCTATTCTACCACAATTAAAACATTTGGCATTTTGACATCTCCTCGTTTCTTTGAAAATTCCTTCTCTTACCCAAGATTCAGTATTATAATCAAATGTCTCAATGTTTATTGTATATAGGATCCATTCATCCACTGGTGCTGATCTAATCTTTAAAGCCCCAAGTATCTTTTTGCATTCTAAGTTGGCATTTTCAAAAGCCAGAGATTCAATAAGTACTCATCTAGCATCTGGGTCTGTTACTCCTATTTGTACAGCCTTAGTCTTTGTAAAACATCACTAAAGTGTTCTCTCTGTCCCTGTTTAACCCTGCTACATGATTCAATTTATTTTATGGTTCTTGAATCCTGTCCCAAGCATTTAAGGCTGCTTTGTGGAATAGGGGCAAGATTTGTTTATCGTATAGAGCTTGAGTCTGTGGGTTAGCATATACCCTCACCAAGAATTTGATCTTGGGAAGTGTCAAGTCCTTTTGCTTTTTCCTGTTGTTCTAAAATTTTAGCTTCTTCACTGAAATAGCATTTACACATCAATTGAGGCCTGTCATCCAGGACTGCTGAAACTAACTGAAGCCAGTAGTGTGGCATGGTTTTAATACTAGAAATCCATGTCTTTACCATCTCTCTTACAAATATAGAATGCAAGCCATCAGTTACAATTGCCTGCTTAATTTCTTTTAGGTCATTTATTCCTATAGGTATCCATCTACCTTCTTTGGATTCTTTTGGGCCTTTAGAACTTGATGCATTGTCAGAGTAGATTACAGGATAGGAAGCTAAAACCCTGGTCATCTCTAACAGCTACTGGCATTGTTGAATCCTATTCTTGTACCTTCTTTCCCTGCTCATCAGTTCCAATAATTTCCTCAATCACTTCTAATCTTTTTACTGCTGTATTTTGTAAAGCCTGAATCCCCTGGACTGTATATATTTCTAGTGATTTCAGTCACATAGCCTCTGGTGCCCATTCTGCACATTTGTGATTCCAAAGTCTGAAGTTTCTTCTTTAAAGATAACACCTCATCCTTGAACATTATCTGGATAGTGTGCAGATTGCCATCCTGGATAGATATTCTATCTGCTAACTTATCATAATTTTTTAACAATTTTTGATTGTCAAATTCAACAGTATGAATTCTTTCAGATAATTTCTCATTATCCTTTACCTGGATTCAATTTTGTCTATCAAATTAATGTCACGCTATTTAATAGTATTAATTTTTCAGGTAACTTTTCATTTTTGATCGTATTAATTCTGTCAGCTAGCTATTCATTTTTAGTCTGTAAAGACTGTATCATTTGTAAAAGTGCCTCATTCTTGGCTCTGTTATCAAACCATTTTCTTAAGGATATAATATGAAGAAAAAAACTGAGTCTCAATATCCAATAAATGGATGTCTGACCATAACAGTATAAACCTTGGAGAATACAAGCCATAATATTAGCAAAAAAGTTACTAAAAGTTTCAATCATAATGTTGTCTGCCATTATATAACTTTCAAGTTATTTATTTATGAATTACCTATTATGAAATCCAGTAAATTGTTTTATCTGTAATATTTTTTATTGTCCAGCAGGTGTCATGGTTGCAGAGTCACGACTAGAGATGCAAACTGGTGCTATGAATAGCCCTGAACACCTTTGTTTCCCCACATTGGTGATGGTTAAATACTGAGAAATATGCTTTGCTTGACAAATTAAAAGCAATTAAGTCAATTCTATACATGAAGCAGAAGCCCAGAACTCAGGAGCCAGGAGTACAAATCAGAAGTTGTCCAAGCCCCCACACAGCAGGGAACACAGCAGTGGGGACAGGGAGCATGAACATGCTTGGGAAATTTTCAAGTCACTGCATGCATTTAGCTCTGTGGTGGTGTGGTGGTTTTTCCCAAAAAACTACTTAGTAGGTAAAAGCAAGGCAAGTGGGTAGATGTGGAAGACTTTCTGGACTGTCACCCAGTAGGTGTGGATTTTGGATCCATGTGGGGGCGCCAGATGAAGGACGCTTAAAAGAAATCCCACACTAGCTCAGAACTGAGTATAATAGAGGGTTAGTTATTTAGGGGTAGACTCACAGATCACAATCCTTTGCTGGAAACGGGGAACAGCAACTGAATTTCACAGCTGGAAAAGAGACTGGATGTGTACTTTACATCGGTATGTATAGTATAAGAGCCACATCCAAGTGGGCAGGTAATTTAAAGGCTACTGGAGGTAGGAATTCCTACTGTCTCTGGTGTCTTTAGTATCCATTGATTGTCAAGGACCCTATTCCCTCAAGAAAACTTCACCATGAGCTCAGAAAATTTCTTATTACTTCTAAAGAAACCATATCACTGAGGACCTAATATCCAGCTTTCTGCCTCCAATTCATAATAATGCATTTAAAATAGTTGGTCTGATGAATTTAAACCACATTGGAAAAGAAAACAAACTTTGGAGCATAATCAACCATGTCCTGTAGCTTAAGTGTGTATTAATTTAATTGTCAGTTATACTTTATTAAAGCTAGGGAAAAGGGAAAGAGCATTCCATGCAAGTTTCAACTCTGAATCAGTATGCCCAAATTATGAGAACATTAAGTCCAGGCAAGACAAGTGTTAGAAGACAGAAGACAGAAGCAAGAATATACCACAGCACAGTTACTGCTGAAAGTGGTCTTCATGTCCTGCTTATGCTTCATATTTTTTTGGTTTTATTTTTTAAATATACAAAGTTATACATGTTTAATCACAAGCCTGTATACATCCATATATAAAAAATGTCCATCCTTTATAATTTTTTTCAAGTATTTTGTTAGTGTGAGGCAAAGAATTTCTACAAAAGTTCTTGTGAATTATCAAATGTTTTTTAATATTACTTTCATGTCTTGTGATTATAAATTTTGAGTAAGTGAGACGATATGAAGAAACCTCCTTTCTGCAATTTTGGTAATATCTCCAAAGAAATATCATTATTCTTTCAATTTTACTCTTTGAAATATTATAGAAAAACAAAAAATACAAACAAAATGCAACTTCTATAATGCTAAGACTTGAATTAAAGTCATTGAATTGGAGTTATTCAAGTTTCCACATGCCTATCCTCAGCTGAACCCTCAGACCACATGAAATATGCCCAACTTCTTACCCCAATTTCTCTACATAGAAAACTGCCATATGTTTACCTTTATTTTGTATCCTGTCAATCATTTCAGTAAAAATCAAGTACTAGGAAGAAAGTAAAAATAGCTAGGTTAGAACCAAACAAATGGTTATAGAGAAAGATGATATAGAACAAATTCCTTTTGAGATAAGTTAAATTGGAGAATCACTGCTCCACAGTATTTTCACTCTTCTAAGAAGTTGCAAATGTCCTTAAAGGACTGTATAGCTCCTAAAATTTACCTTCTCTTTTCCATGAATCTTTTCCATCCTTTTCTCTACTACAATTTGTAGATAATTATTTACATCAACAATATCCTGGAAGTGTGTTAATTTACTACAGCTTGTATTTGAGTCTTACAATCAGTCAAATCACAAGCTCAAGCCTGGAGATATATTCCGGAATCATCATTTAACATGCTAGGGAGATGTGAAAATGGAAGGGTTGCATTTGAGGAGAAATATGTATACAACATGCAAATGAGGGAGATCCAGGCAAGCCTAACAGGGTTTCTAATTTAGTTTTGCAGAGAGCTAGACACTTATCTCTCACTTTCAATCACTCCTCTGTTTGTAGAACACTGCAATGGGCTGTCATGATAGCAAAATTATAGGCAATTAAATTTAGAAGTCTAATCTTTCCTATGATTTCAGCTTCAGAAAAATAAAATGAGAGATAACTTAGATTAATTTTCACAAATGAAAGAGTATTATTTCAAAGGATCAAAAGTTTCTCCTATTCCAGAATTGAAGAACCCAAACTTTAATATTAATCATACTTTCATACATGAGAAACAACTTTCCAGCTTGGGCATTTGTGTCAGAGAAAATGATTTAATCTCTCTGCTATAGGCTTGCTCTAAGATATAAAGATGGAGACATTTGGCAGCAGCTACTAACACACCTGCAGAGAAAACTTCTGTCTCATTTCATCTGTTGAATTGTTCATAGCATCCAGGCTAATGTTTACTTGTTCACAATTAAAAATACCACCTTGACTTCAGAAATCATTCCAAGAAGATTGTCATGGAGTCTGCAGGGTGTGAATGTTAAGCTGCTCTCCCAGTTTAAATGCTAGCTCACCATGAATATATATATATATATATATATATATATATATATATATATATATATATATATATATATATATAAAATGTCTCTTAAATTGGCTAACTGGAGCAAAGTACGAAAATCTCATTAAGAGAAACTTGGCTATCTTCCTGCACCTGCCTCTGTAGTTGTAGTCTTAAGTGCTGTATCTATTTACATTTCATTTTCTACCCATGTTTATGGAAGTCATCACTGTAGCATTGAGATGTATATCTCAATTTGTTTCCAAGGACTTCTTATGTCCTGAGGAATGTGGATCATAATACCTGTTTATGCTAAAGTTTGTTGGACAGAGCCTCCTTTATCCTTAGAATCAACTGTATCTTTTTAGAATGCATGGCTGCCAATAATGCATTCTGGTTTTTCTACCACAAAATAATGCAATCTAAATAACTGAAAGCAAAGCAGATTTAAAACATAACGCATTTTAAAATTGAATTGCAGCAATGCTAGCAAAAAGGAGCATTTAAGTAGAGTGGGAGGCAGTGCCTTGAACTCTCATCTTGCTGTGACTAAAAAGGAATGGAAATAGGTTTTTAAATACACAGGAATTTATTCAAATAAACTTATTAAAGACACTATTAAGAAGATATCTTAGAAATCCCAAATCAAATGTCCTGACAGATATGCAGACTAGAGTCATTAGTTACTGTGTCAAATATGTTTTCTTGGTTACATTAGTTGAAGATGAATTTTTATGGAGACAAGTATTTTGTTGCAAGAGGCACGCAGGCGGCATTCCCAGCACCTGGTTACCGGTGCAGGGCCCCTTGTTCTGTCCCACCTAGCTCCCGTTGCCCAAAATAATTACACAGAAACTGTATTCATTTAAACACTGCCTGGCCCATAAGCTCTAGCCTCTTCTTGGCTAACTCTCACATCTTAAACTAAACCATATCTAGTAATCTGTGTATCACCACAGGATCATGGCTTACCAGGAAGATTCTAACCTATATCCATCTCAGGCCAGAGAAACATGGCGTCTGCCAGACTGCCTTCTCTCTCACAGCATTCAGTTCTGTCTACTATTTCAGGCACCCAGAGCCGGGTGGGACAGAACAAGGGGGCCCTGCGCAGGGAACCAGGCGCCGGGAATGCAGCCTGGCACCTCTTGCAACAGTATTTTTCTGACAATTGTTTCTTCTTAGAATTCTCTGTTAAGAGAATATATTACTTTGAGTCAGATGAGCAGAGACACACTATTGGCTTGGGAAGTAGTGGTTCAGTTTCTGAGGCACTTCAGTTTTGTAAATCTGATTGTTGACTACACAGGCCATCCTGGGAAAGGGATAGCTTCCTGATTTTGTGTTGCAAGTATGTGTAATATGGACAAAATATGGATTAAATAAAAACACATTATTAGAGTGGTGACAAGAATTTAAATAATTGAATGAACATTAAGACATAACATATGAACATTTATAGACATAATGAAGGAGAACTTTTTCCTTTTTTAAAATTTATTTATTTACACCAGCCTGCAGTTTCCCCTCCCTTCTCTTCTCCTAGTCCCTTCCTCCACCTCCCTTTCCCCACCTCCTTTCTGTCCCCACCCCCAATCTATTCCTCCTCCATTTCTGTTTAGGAAATGGCACGCCTCCAATGGCTATCAAAAAAAAGTGGCATATCAAATTACAGTAAGACTGAACATCTCCCCATTTATTAAGGCTGGACAAGGTGACCCAGGATAAGGAGTAGGGTTCCAAAAGCCAGTAAAAGAGTCAGAGACATCCTGTGCTCTCACTGTTAGCACTTCCATGGGAAGACCAAAATACATAACTATAACATAAAAGCAGAGTGTCAATGTGAATGTGAGTGACATTTGTGTGCCATAAGCATTTTGGGGGGCCACTAGCAGTGGAACCAGTTTTTATCCCTAGTGCATGATCTGGCTCTTTGGAGCCCATTCCGTATGGATACGGGATACCTTGCTCAGCCTAGATAAGGAGGAGGGGTGAGGATGGGGAGGACCTTGATACTGCCTCAAGTGATGTGACAGACGTTGATCCCCATTGGAGGCCTCACCCTCTCTGAGGAGTGGATGGGAGGTGGAGTTGGGAGAAGCGGGGAGGTGGAAGGAGTGGGAGGACAGGAGGGAGAGGCAACTGGGATTGGTATGTAAAATAAGATTGTTTAAAAAATAATTTTAAAAAGTTAAAAAATAAAAACAAAAAGTTCATAGTGCTGAGTACTTCATCACAAAATTTGAGATTTGAAATATCTCTGGATCTCTACCCCAATTTTTGAATTGGACTTTTTTTGGTATTTTTGGTATTTGGTTTCTTTAGTTCTTTACATATTTTGGATATTAGACCATTATTGGACGTGAAACTGATAAAAAGAATCTTTTCCCATTCTGTAGGCTCTCTCTTTGGTTAATTGTGTTCTTGGCCTTACATGTGTAGTTTTATGTCTGGATCTTCAGTTCTATTCCATTGATGAATGTGTCTAGTTTTGGCCAGTATAGTGAGGTATTTATTACTATAGCTCTGTAGTACAGCTTGAAATCAGGGATGATAATACCTGTTGACTCTCAACAGATGAATCTCAACTGGCTGAGAACTACTTAAAGAAGTGTTGAATGTCCTTAGCCATCAGGGAAATACAAATCAAAACTACTTTGAGATTCTGTTTTATACCTGTCAGAATAGTTAAGATGCAAAACACAAGTGACAGCTCATGCTGGCAAGGGAAATACTCCTCCATTGCTAGTAGGAGTGAAAATTTGTACAGTCACTATGGAAATCCATAGTACTTCCTCAGAAAATTGGGAATGCTACCTCAAGACCCATCTATACTACTTCTGGGAATATACCCAAAGGAAGCTCCAGCTTATCACAAGGTCACTTGCTCAACTCTGTTCAAAGTAGCTATATTCATAATAGACAGAACCTGGAAACAACCTAGATGTCCTTTAACTGAAGAACGGAAAGAGAAAATCTGGTACATTTATTTAATGGAATATTATTCAACTGTTAAAAACAATGACAGCATGAAATTTGCAGGGAAATGCATAGGACTAGAAAAAAATCACTCTGAGGGAGGTAACCCAGGCCCACAAAGATAAATTTGGTAGATAATCATTTATAAGTGGATTTTAGCTGTTAGGAAATAATAACCAAACTATAATCTGTAGTCCAGGAAGGTTAAGTAAAGAGGAGATCTCTGTGGGGGCAGTGATGCATGGAGCTCCCTGGGAAGGGTAAATAAAATAGAATTTGCTGGTGGATTGTATATGTGGGGACCAGAAGAGGAGGAATCAGGTAGGTATGGGGAGAAAAGATGAAGGGGAGAAGCCTAAAGCGGAAGCAGATGTGTCTCTGACTCTTTTGCCTGCTCTTTGGACTCTTTCCATCCTATTAGGTTGCCTTGTACAGCTTCAATATGAGGGCCTTTGCCTTGTCTTATTGTATCTTGTTTTGTCAGGTTTTATCATTGTCTCTTAGAGGCCTGCTCTTTTTTGAATGGAAGAGGAGAAGAAGTGGATCTGGGGAAAAGGAGAGGTGGCTGGGAGCTGGAAGGAGTAGAAGGAGGGAAAACTATGTATGTATTGTATGAGAGAAAAACCTATTTTAAATAAAGAATTGAACTATCTCAAATAAATAGGTTAATGGCATACTTGAAGGTTTTGGAAATATAAAAAAAAGCAAAATCATATAAAAGTAGACAGTAACCATCAAACTCAGCCAAAAAACAAATAAATAGAATGAAACAGACATACAAACAAATGATTCATTATCAACAATCAATGAAACAAAAACAGGTTCTTTGAAAATATGAAAAAATGGACAAATTCTTAACCAGGCAAACCCAGATTAATAAAATTTGAGAAAAAAAGGAAATAATTCCAACAGACAAAATAAATTCAGAAAATCATAAGAACATACTCTCAAAACTTAAACTCGACTAAATTGGAAAAGTTAAGAGAACTGGTTGAATTTCTAGGTGCTTCTTCTATTCTAACATTAAACCAAAATAAAATAAATAATACAATATTTTATAACCAGTAATGAGATTGAAATGGCCTTAAAATTAAAGTCTCCCATGTAAATTAATGCCAAAAATAAGATGGATTTAATGCAGTATTATACTGAAATTTCAAAGAGTATCTAATATCAATACTACTCAAATTATTTCATGAAATAAAAAGAATGCTTTCAATTCTTTCTATAAAGTCATTATCGTCCTAATACCAAAGGAAGATCAAGACACTATAAAAATGAAAATTATAGGGTGATCTTATGGATAAATGTGGTTGCAAAAATTATCAAAAAAGATCTTCTAAACTGAATTCAGAAGCATATTTAAAAGATCATTAATCATGATCAAATTTCCTTTATTACAATTATTCAGGGATGGTTCAACATATGCACATCAATAAGGATAATGAATTTCATAAGCAAATTGCATAAATTCAGAGGCAGAAATCACAGGTTCATACTCCACTGGAGGCCCCCCTCCTACACCATATATGCGGGCAACAATCATTAGACTTAGTGCATTGTTAAAAGAAAAAGATGTATAGTGAGGAGGGAATTCGAGGGGTGAGTTTTGAGGGGATGTTGAGGAGGCAAATGGGGTAGATATGATCATATTTCATTCTGTACATGCATAAAATTTTCAGGAAGAAATAAAAATTATAAAATTTACCAAGCCAAGAAAAAGTATACTGAGAAGGGTACTCTGGGATTGTTTTAGTAAAGCTTGAAAGACCAAAAACAGAACAGGCAAAGTATAAATTAACAGCTGCTGGAAGGAAGAACATAGGCAATAGGAAGCAAGGTGGTCATGATTTTTAAGCTAGAATCCAAGAAATTAGGTGTTTTCAGCAATGCAGTCCAGGAAATAGCTGCACTACAGAAGTGGAGTCTTCAAAAAAACACCAAGTAAGTCCAGAGTTTCAAAGCAAGTATCAGCTAGATTCTGGCCAGCATCTAAAGGAGAAAGAAAGAAGAATAGGGGTATGCTTTTAAACTGGAAACACTCTAAGATGCTCCACTAGAGGAGGGGCTTCTGGGAGGGATAAGTGTATGATCTGATTAAGGAGATAAGTATACTTACCATTATCCCATCGTGTCTGGGGGAATCAGCTTTCCTGGGCCCACGTGATTGACAGTCTAAACTGGATTAGCTCTTAAGGCAGTAGTATGAAATGTTCTAATCTTTGGAGCAGATCAGAATGCCCTGTTTCTTTCCAGAGCCAACAGTAGAACTCGGAGTGCATCATTTGACCAGGAAGAAACATATTTCTCTTAGTGGGTCTCAACAAAGCCCTGATATGTCCACATTTTCATATGGTATTTTAAATCCTTAAGGGAAGCAGTTGTGATATTTTCCTTTCTCGTGTTACTAGGGAAACCGAAGGTAGGCTCCAAAGTCAACTAGAAGTGAGACTCCCTCTTTAGGGGTCTCTAAGTGAGCTAACCACATAACAATGTCCCCTGCAACAGTAGAGACCTTAAAATCATGTAAGAGATGGCTGATATCAGGGTGTAGAGTGGTTTAGCATATTCACTCTTATTGACATTCCTGTCTTAGAAGGGGACCCTGATGGAGTTAGATTGTTATGGGACTCAGTTCATATTGTCTGTAAACATGAAGAAATAAAATTAAGGCAACAGTTGATTACACAAGATTCAAACATTAAGAACATCATTACTAAGACTGTCAAATATAAAATCCATTTTCTACATGAAGATCCAGATTTCCAGTTATAAAGTTTCTCACATAAAGGACTGGTGTCTGGACCAGAGTTAGCTTGCAAGCAGAGAAGCTCACTTTGAGAAAGAGAGAGAATAAAATGAAACTAAAAGCTGTTGTCCTAAACACATCTGGCATGTCTGGACAATAACCAGAACAGAAACAAGGGTATTGCTGGCTTCTAGCAAGGACAAGAATGAAGCTGATACTTATGATGTCCCTGCCCTGAAAGAGTTTGGGCAGTCTCTAGCTCCTGCTTTCTCAACATTATCGCAGGAACCTGAGAAAGCAAATCTGTGAAATCAGCCTAAACAATTGTTCAGTTCTAGAAAAGCATTGATACATGGGGTATCCTCAAAAAGGGAACTGACTAACTACTGCTTCTACCATGACATGGTAACAGGTATAGTTAGTGGGTAAGCAATGAGGTCATTATAATATATACCAGAGAGATTGTCGCTGCTTCATGGATGCTGCTCCATTTCTAGAGGTGCCAAACAGGATGTCTTCTCATGATTAGCATCTTTTTTGTCTAATGTTTATTATTCTTTACTAGAAGGATTTCCTCCTTTGTGTCTAGCTCCTGATCAACTGATAAATTACTTAATAATATATAAAAGGCATCTTATCAACTCATTTTTTTCTACTTTATGACATTCAAATTCAAAGACGGTGGACTTAAACTAGTTACAACCTATTCTATAAAAGTTCTCAAGAAAATGATGACAAAATTCATAAAATAAGATTGTTCCCCATACAAATGTCACTTCCATAGTTTTAGTAGGTTCTTGGTATTGTTCTTTCGCCAAATGAACTACATACGTTCTTGGCTCTATGGTCTCTTAGGGAAGTCGTGCTATTCTTATCTAATTTTTTATTTTCCGATGGACTTTGAGGTTAGTTTTAGAAGCTCACACTAACTGAAATCTAAACTTATTTTATGAAAGTCTTACTCAGGCTGTCTTTCTGCTTCATTTAGCAATTAGAAATAATAATCCCTAGGGATCGTTTGGCATACATGCTTTTTATTGTGGCTGTGTTTCCTGTGTACCCAATGAGTCAGATATGTACCCATCTCCTGAGTCCCACTGGTAACCTCAGTTCTAGCATCTGACCTCTGAGTAAGTAGTTTCATCCCATGATGATTAGACACACAGGAACCAAATCATCCCCAGCCTTTTTTTTCTGTTTTTCTTCTAACATGCACCCATGCGTCAGGACTATTCTGGAAAATCCTGATTCTCTCATCAATTCAGAGAGAACATTGCTTCTCTCCATTGATATAAAACTTTTGACACTGTACATTTTTGTGCCCCAACTAACCTTCCAATAGCCTCTGGGGGAGTATTTGTAACATTCCCTACCTACAACTAAGTTGAGATCCCACAAGTTAAGAATCTAATTTAATAGGCTCATTTTTATTGTAGATGCCAAGCCCAAGACAAGGCCTATTGTAGTTCTCATCAAGAGCTGAGTTAATAGTCTTCTACTTTTAACTAAAAAATAGATGAGGAAAGAGATTTGTACCTTCTAGTGGGTAGTTTGTAAATAGCAGAGATATCTCAGCTAGTTCTTAAGTCTGTTAAGTCCAAGATCAAAGAGTAGCCAATCTGAGGCCTAGAGACCACTTTCCTGTTACATCCTCAGATAGCACAAGGGAAAACAAACTCCTTCAAGCCTCTTCTATAAAGATATTAATTGTGTTTATAAGAGCAGAACTTTCATGACCTTACCATTTCCTAAGGCCCCTGTCTCTTACTACCATCAGATTGGGCATATGTGAATTTTAGTAGATATCAATATTCAAGCCATAGTAGATGCAAAAAAAGAAAGGAAACAAAAACTATAAAAAAGAGAGACTATGTTGATATGCTTATAAACAGGGTAGAATCACAGAAATCTACCTCTAGTTTCCAATTTATTTAAGTGTGTGGCCCCAGATGAAGGATATAATCTACATATCTGTATATGCTTTTATTTTGTCATCTTTTAGTTGACCAAATTAGCTCCTAATTTAATGGATTGATGTGAATAACAAAAATTTCAAATAAAGTGCATTAAAAACAGCACCTGTCCCATATGGAATGGTCTGTTTTAAGATATTGCGTTGTTATTTTGGCTGTTTTACCCATATTCACTCATTTATTTCTAATATAAACTGAGATAAATTTTACTATTCATGCTATACATATGAAGAAATTAAGAGCCTGAAATCTTAAGCTACTGACTCAAATGTCTCAAAATTTATAGGTTTTGCCCTGAAGATTTAAAGCCAAAACTTTTTCTCCTTTTTGGAATCTCAAAGTGCAAACTATTGCCCCCATTTTCACTTGTTATTCAACCTGTCCCTCCATTACCTATCTCCAACCATTTTGTGCAGAATTTTCTACTGATAAAACTGTTAATTATTTAGACTATGTTATTTTTTGGATTTTAACTGGGAATCTTTCTGAGGACGCTGAAAGATTGTGACCTGTACTTAATTAAAGGTCATGGGAAGTTTAAGAGACAATAATTGTAGATATGTCAGTGAGTACTGATTTAGTCAGAATTTAGGACAGGTCTCTTCATGTCCTCCTCATTCAATTGCCTCTGATCGTTTTGTACTTGTCTCTAGCCATAAGAACTAATACTCTGGAAATTTCTATTTCCAAAAAATGTCAAAGGTAAGTTATTTTATGTTTCGTGAATTTTTTTATTTTAATAGACTTAATTACTATGTAACAGTTCTGCTTTCATAGAAAAACTGATCAGAAAGTGAAGTTGTGTTTCTAATACTTCCTCTCTTCAAATAGACATTACTTACCCTGCTGTCATGGAAGCATATGTTGAAATTAATGAATCTACATGTTTTCTCCATTTTTCATTCAAAGTCCATTGTTTGCATTAGGATTTTCTGTTGATTATGCATGCCCCTTGAGTTGACCAGTGTATATTGACATTTGGTCCCAATTGAAGTACCATGCAGAATAATACTGGCACCCTAAAATATGCAGCTATCTTATTTGTTGTGGCTTGAATGTGAAATGTTTCCTCATGGGTTCGCATGTTTTCAACACTTTGGTCTAAGCTGGTAATGTTGTTTGAAAAGGTTGTGGATCCATTAGGAGGTTGAGCCTTGCCAGAGAAGGTAAGTGACTGGAGGTAGATTTTGATGAATTTATACCTGAGTTCCACTTCCCAACAATTTCCCATTTCTTGTTTTGACAAGATGCGAGAACTCTTAGCCATACCCCCTGCCAATCTAGTACTACCTACCTCAATGTTACCTTCTTGAAATGAGACCCAAGACAAACTTGTCCTCCAATAAATCACTTTGAGAATAAAGAAAGTTATTAATATACTGTTATTTCTTTCCCTTATAATCCTTATTTACATTTAACGCACTTTGACTTCTGGGATTCTACTGGGCAAAACAATTCTGGTTCTAGCCACAAGACAAACTAATATGGTTACCTCAGAAATTGCACATTTTTTTGTTTGTTAAAGGCCAATTTGCTTGGCTTCTTCAGGACTGGCATACCATCCTGGTATTAGATGATCTTCATCAGCAAATTTCAGAATATTTTGCTGGAGTTATGCATTTTATATGCTAACAACTTGATAATTGTTTATTATACAGATACTGTGATGAATGTCTAAAAGATTTCTCCATTTCCCAATTGAGTATAGCTTCAGAATAAGAATAAATTAAAGGCAATGAGATAGGCATGATGGTAGGCTGATAAAGATGCCTAGTATGTCAAAATATGCCCACTCTTATCAAGCGATGATTGCCAAGATACGTATTTAAAATGAGGTACTCCTGTTTCCTAATAACAAGAAAACTGGGCACAGACATGCATACAGTATTTTTCCATACTATGACAAAAAAAATCAAGATGTCAAGAAAACATACACAAGAGAAGAATGGAATTGAGACTCCATGCACAACTGTGTAATATGGCAAAATATGAACTGATTTCCTTATCTGAATAACACTAATACTTTGGGGAAAATAGAGAGAGGGTGGTCAGATAATATGAGTTTTTGAAGAGAAACACTGTATATTTTCCGAAGTTTTAATACCAGAAGAATAGTTCAATTTAGTTTTGAAAAACAAATAAATCACCACTTATTGTTGAGCCTACACTTAGCAAATCTGACCTATATGCAATCAGAATCATACTTACCTACTCTATATTATTATACAGAAGGTGATGCCCATGTTCATCTGAATTCATGTGAAAATCCACTGCCTTCCAAAAAGTACTGTACTGTTGTAGATAATTGGCCACCCACAGAAGACCAGTCTATATGTATTCAGGTCGGTAGTCACTGCCCACTTCATCACCTCCTACCTCCCAGCCCCAGTTACGGGACCTTCATTCCAGTTATTCACCCATGCTTCATCCTGTTCTTCTAATGAACCAAATCTTGCCCTTCAAAGGAATTGAAATTACTCTAAAATTCAAAATAAAAAGTTCTTCTCTTGCCTTTCAGGTCATTGATTTATTCTCATGGTTCAGATAGAAGCCCAACTTGATTTGCTTTTATAAATAAGGACTCTCTGAACTTGTTCTCTCTCAGATAATCTTGTTTTTTTATATTTGTCTCTATTAGAAATGCTTTAGCTTGTTTAATTTTACACTGTCTCCTTACCATCAATCACAGAGAAGAATCAAATGGAATGTAACTTCAACAAGAGGACTGATATTTTAAACATTCACTGATAAATGTCATTATGCATTATGTAATGTACTGTCTAGTACATAGCTGGCTAGCGTGTGTGTGTGTGTGTGTGTGTGTGTGTGAAAGTGTATAAGTGACTGGAGGTGTACATGTGTGTGGAGGTCAGAGATAAACCTCAGTTTATTATTCAGGCATTATCATCTTATTTTGGGACTGAGTTTCTCATTCTCCAAGAATTTGATTAGACTAGGTTGATTTACAAGTAAGCCACATGGACCCTCCTGCCTCTTTCCTCAAAACTGGGATTGCAAGCATGTACCAACATATCTGCCTTTTTATGGGTGCTGGGGATCAAACTCAGGTCTTCATGCCTACACAATAAGCATTTTACATTCTTAGGCAGCTCCACAGCCCAAGCATAATCACTTTTAAAAAACTGTTTGTGTATGTGTGTGTGTCCTCACACATGCAACATGTGTGTGGAGAGCATAGGACAAACAAGCTCAGGAGTTATTCATACAGGGTCTCTAATTCATATAGAATCCAACAAAGAGGCCTTGCTGGCCAGCCAAGAAACCCCAATTATCTGTTTCTCATCACCTCCCCTGGGCTGGTACAATCATGACATTACCAATCCTGGCTTTTTACTTTAGATATGAAGAATGAATTTATAACATCATGTTTCCAAGACAACCACTTTACCATTTAAGCCATCACCCTACTGCCCCAATGAATATGTCTTGAATAAATACAAATATTAAAATCTCTGAAGATCAACCCAAGCTAGCTATAAAATTGCCTGTATTGAAGAAAACAATTAGATACAATTTACCATATTTCCTGGAGGCATCTTTGTTGAATGAGATAAATTTTAAACTGATAAATATCTCACATGCTGGCTTCATGTAACATGTGAATGATATTAAATAATAGCAAATTATGCCATTAAGTAATGAAAATAGATTCATACAATTTGATTCCAGAATATGAAAATCTCTTAAAATTTGAGTAATGGACTGATTATAACATCGTCCATCAGAGCTATATGAGTAAGAGAATCTATTATTTGTCAAAAAAAGAGATAATGGAATTATCAGATTTTACAAGAAGGTTTTAAGTTATGACTTTGACCTTGACTTTTCTTTTTATAGTTTTATGAAATGTAGATCAGAGTGCCAATAAGCACTATCAAATTAATTTATATTCCTATACGAGCATTATTTTATTTCATACCTGTTTTTCAATAATCAGTTTAAAAATTAAAACTCAAGATATGTTAGCCGGGCATCAATTTTGTTTTTAAACATATTACAAATGTCACATTTTATAAAATTAATGTCTATAAAATGATGATGCTAGATTTACAGATAAATAATAAATGTTAGATATAACACTGAAATGCCAGTAAATTCATGATAATGTCTCCATGATAATTTAATGATATAATTCTAATGAGACTGTTTCATTAACACAGCTGACTTCTGTAAATGCTGCACAAATCTACAACTGGTGATATTTCATAATTATCCAAAGTATCCCAAATTCTCAGTAGTCAGAAGATAGAATTTCACAGGAAAATAAAAGATTCTGGATGAGAACAGAAGGATAGGAGCCCATCTTCCATATATCTGACTGCCATCAGGGTTCCCTACCCCCTGCTCTCCTTCTCAGACGTAGCGTTCACCTATGTCTCAGCTCTGTGTATAACTCATGTTTTCTCCAGCTCTTCTTCAGCTCCATCCTGGTCCTACGAAAATTAGTAGTTAGCTTTAAAGATTCTGCTTTACACATGTGGTTTGGATATAGCATCAAAACACTCTTCCAAGATATTGAATTCACTAAAATATCACATTTCATGTCTTTCATCACACAAAATCCAGCTGGGACCTTACCTGTTTTCTTTAGGAAATACAATAAGATTTTCTTCCATGAGTCTCTTGGTGATTCAGACAAGAAAACGGAGATATACCTGGGGTGAGCTGACCGTCATATTCTTGGCTGAATACAGTTTTCTCAGACCTCAGTTCTGCTGTTGTATACATAAGCCAGATGGATCCTGTTGGCTGGATAGACACTGTCCAAGCCAAGTCAGGAACTGGATAATTGTCTTGGTTCCCAGAGTGGAGTTCAAGCTTGATCTGCTCTCTGAATTCTGTCTGTTTCCTACAGCTTGATACCCACCTTTCTGGACCTCCCCTGTTAAGGGAAATTTGAAAACAAACAGTATAAAAAATGTCTATCAACATTTCTTTAAGTGAGCTCTGTGAGAAGTTACCTTGTCACCTTCATAGATGGTATGAGTTTAATTAGTCTACTTCTCAAACAATGACAGTGAATTTTGAATGAAGCAACTGTGAAGACATTTTTTAATATCTTTTGCCATACTGATGTATTTAAACTCTCCAAGAGGAGCAAGTAATGAGTATTTCCTGAAAACTTGGGACAAAAATATCTTTTTGTTTAATGAAACTTACCTAGTATTTTGAAAAGACTTTTTGTTTTGAGAATCTAGCATGATTGTATAATTATGTAGAAATATTAATATATAGACTATATAATTTAAACATATCTTCTAAATTATATACTATATTATATGTTTATATATAATTATACATCATGCACACATATACATACATACATACATACGTAGAAAGGGAGGGTTTATGTGTGTAGCACTGGCTGAACTGGAACTCGCTCTGTAGACTAGGCTGACCTCAAACCCAGGGACCAGCCCACCTCTGCTGGGATTAAAGGCCTGGACCACCACTGCCTGGCTAAAAATGTATCCTTAAAAATGAACTTCTTTATAAAATTGCTGAATTTTCTGGTAGGTATTTTCCAAGCTGAACAGTTTCCTTGATGTATTACGTGTCTTAATTCCTTTTCCAGTCTGAGTTGAACTGCGTAAATAATTTATGACCACAAATGATAAAATGTGCAGTTTCTACATATGACATTTGATGGTGGCACTAGAATAAAATTTAGAAGAAGAGAGCAGGAATGGATGTCTTTAATAATATTTGAGTAACCTCAAAATCAAAGTGAACACATTTTTAGACTAGCCTGTATTTTTAAACTATATTTAACATTTGTTTGTGTAACTGCATCTTTTGCTTGCTGCTTCTTTTCTACAGAGTAGAAATAACAGTTACAGTGGGAACCAGAGGCTATAAGGATCTCTGTCTGGCAGAGGCTGGCAGAGGTACTGAAATGATCTGGCACGAGTGAGGAGAGAACACGAGAGGTGAACAAACCCACTTAGGAGTTTATTAGAGGGGGAAAGTGCACACAGGCCTGGGAATAACAGTGTACAGAGAGGGAGAGGGAGAGATGGAGAGAGGCTGCCTCCCCGACTGGGGTACAGAGAGCAAAGATGGCTCATCCAGCTTTTAAAGGCTGCCTAGCACAAGTGCACAGGGGAAGACGAGGCAATGTCACATGCTGATGACAGGTGACCCATGCCTTACACATGCGTGCAAGGGGTTTGGGTGGCTGTGTCACACGCTGATGACGGTCGCATTCCACCCTTTTGTTTATTATAAAAATTTGGGGGGCTTGAGGATATTAATATGGGAATGGGGTGTCATAAGGTCTCTCCTGACTGCTTCACATTGACTTTGTGGACATCGAGGAGTGGAGATGTTTGACCACGTCCTGGAGTGGCTAATTATTGCTGTATTTTCCGGGCTCTGAGGAACTGGTCGGCTGGCAGTTGGACCTCGCAAAATGCTGGAAAGGCAAAAATTATGTTTGGAAAAAATTTTAGATCCTAGAGATTAACAGAGGAGAGTCCCAAGATGGAAGATAGAGGGTTTTTTTCCCCCAGGGTTTCCCGAGACCAGGAAGACAAGGAAGGAATTAAATGATACTTATTCTGGGTGAGTCTGGTCCATTTAAGTGGGTCCAATTGGCTCCCTGGAGCTTATAAAAATGTTTGAAAAGAAATAAATTTTAGACATATTAAAAGTTTATGATTATAATAATAGAATGGAAGATGGAGGGAGGGGGGAAGAAGGAGGAAATTATTGAAAAGGATAATTATTAGACTTGTTAATGTTTTACCTGAAGTAAATTCTTTTGCATCATGGTATTACCTTAACATCCAGGAAACACTGCTGCAGTCAGTGATAAACCTGATATGTTAAAGTTTGTTTTGTGAGTGTTTTGGAGTTTGGGGCTACAAACTCATT
The DNA here is from genome assembly GCA_004026605.1 of Ondatra zibethicus. Lineage (NCBI taxonomy): Eukaryota > Metazoa > Chordata > Mammalia > Rodentia > Cricetidae > Ondatra > Ondatra zibethicus. Next base: position 20,442 of record PVIU01016162.1, on the reverse strand, counting down.
ATTGTTTCTTACTGCCTGGGCTTTTGACAGTCCTTGTACTTCCGGCTCTATGTTTAATGATGGTTCCTGTAATAACAGTTGAGTGGTTAACTGGAAATTTAAACATGACATTGAAAGCATATAGGAGAAAGAAGAAAAGGGAGTGTATATGGTGTTTTTGGCACAAGAGAGTTGAGTAAGGATAAAAAGGAGTGTTAAAGGGAGAAGAGGTGGGGTGAAGTAGCTTTTTTTCTTAAAAGGTCAGAGATGATAGGCTTAAATCCCTTAAGGCTCTGGAGAGAGAGAGGGTACTGAGCTTGGATAATGTACTTAGTGGGATCTTATAATTGGATAACAATGGGGGAATAGTATTTAGCAATGGAGGGGTTTTGGGTGTCCCAGACTTGGGGGTCTACCTGGGAGGCTGGTAGAGAAAAAGACACATTAGGGTTGGGAGGTTGGGAGGCTAGGAGAAGGAGGAGTGGAGCTACTGGTGAGTCTGGGGTAAGGTGAATGGGAGGAGCAAAGGAAATGGAAGCTCCCACCTTTGCTAAAAAATCCCTTCCCATGAGAGGTACCGGGCAGGTTGGCATGACTGAAAATGAATGGGTGAGATAAATACCCCTAAAACCACAGTTAAGTGGTGGGGTCTGCTGAGGTAGATAAGGCTGTTCCCCTACCCCAACAATAGGGGAACTAGAAGGAGAAGTAGGCCTCCAGAATTCCCTCAGTACTGAGTATGCAGCTCTGGTGTCCAAAAGAAAGGGGATGGGCCATACTGATACCATGATGTCTACACATGGCTCCTCATTACAGATGATGGTTGTGGTCGGGTCAAAAGAGCCTGGGCAGCCTCACTCATCTATGGCCAGACCTAGAAGGTCAACTTGGGAATTTTCTGGGTTCGAGGTCTCCATGCCACTACATGCATGAGGACAATCTACTGCCCAATGACCTTCCCTATGGTACCTCAGACAAGGTCTCGTGGGACTAAGATGAGGATTAGGGCATGCTTGTGTCCAGCGACCAGTTTAACCACATTTGACACATGGACCTGGTGGTTCTCAAGCCCTGGGGGGCAAGGGAGCAGCACAGACAGCACAGCTCAGGTGGTTGTCACCTCAGCTGGTCGGGAGGCTGTGATTAACATGTGACAGTGATTGCGTGCTTTGTCATTTCTCACATGATACACCTTAAAAGCCAACTCTAGGACTTCTGCCTGTGGGGTCAAGGGGCCTTTCTCCAAACGTCTAAGCTTAGCCCTAATGTCAGAGTAGCACTGATTAAAAAAATGGGTCATGAGTAACTGTCTGCCTTCCGTAGTTTCTGGATCTAAGTTAGTATACTGTAACAGAGCTTTTTTGAGGCGTTCCAAAAATGTGGAAGGATTTTCCTTCATATTCTGAATGATCTCTGAGAGCTTAGTATAGTTCACCAGATTGAGGGCAGCCTTACGGAGACCTGCCAGGAGGCAAGTCAAAAAACTGGTCCCTAGCTAAAATCCCACCTGGAGTATTATAATCCCAGTGCGGCTTTGCTCTGGGACCACCTCTGCTCTGGAAGGTTGGGAGGCAAGAGTTTGGTGAATCTTGTCTGTGTGTAGTCTGGCCTGCTCCCAAACTCACCTGCACTCTTCAAGAAGTAGGTTATTAGATAGGATCATATAGATGTCATGAAAGGTGAGATTATAAGATTGGGTAAGATATTGGAATTATTTTATGAAAGTGGTAGAATTAGACATATAGGAGCCCAGTATTTTTCTATATGGGAAAGTTCTGAGAGTGAAAAAGGAACATGTACCCTAATCAATCCATTTACACCGTCCACCTCTCGTAATGGGAGAACTGTAGCGGGCTTGGCTTGGTTAGGGTTAGGTTCCATAGTAGCACACGAGTGTGTGAGAGGAGGGGTAAAGGTGGGTGCCAGAGCAGGGTGGCTGCTGTGGCCGGGCACTGGAGAGGAAGGATAATTCAGCAGGGCTGTTGGAGCATGTGGGGGGGAGAGAGCTGAAGAGCAAGCAGCAGGAAGTGGCAAGGCAGCAGGAGGTAAAGGAACCAGCATAGAAGCTGGGGCTGTAGGAGCTGAAGAGACAGGCATACAAGCTGGGGCTGAAGGGACTAGAGAGACAGGGGTAGAAGCTGAGGAAATGGAGGTAGATTCCCACTGAGGTCAAAAAAGTGGAGGTTCGTTAGCTAGGTCCAGAGCAGAAGTGGGGGGTTCTTCAGGTGCAGATGGCGTAGCCAGGAACATATGAGCAGGTGAACAGTTTACAAGGACAGAGGGCTTAGACTTAGAGCTTAAATAGAAGAAGGCTTGGATGTAGGGAAACTCTTCCATTTGCCTGTGCGCTGACAGTAGTTAGAAAGCTCCCATAAAATAGTGGGATCAAAGGTGCCATTAGGCAGCCACTTTAGATTACCATCTAAATTGTAACGAGGCCATTTTTTTGAACAAAGGTGGACAAGTGTGGGCATCTGCAGGTAGGGCATTAAGGCCTGAGGTTTTAGGGCCTCTAAAAGGCACCCCAGGCGGGAGGCTGGATTGATAGGTGTGGAAGGTTTGCTTCCCATGGTCAAAGCGTGTAAACCCACAAAACAGCGACACCACAAGGTTCACACAGTAAGACGTCTCTTGACTGTGGGCGGGGTGTGAATCAGCACAAATACCACAGGGACCCATGGCCAGGTGTCCTCTGACCCTGGGTGGGGTGCCATGGCCTGGCTGGATCTGGTCAGGGTGACTCAGAAGCCAGAGAGGCCAGAGGCCGCTCCAAGCAGCCTTTTACGGTGAGGGAAAAAAGGAAAAGAAATGGAAAAAAAGAAAGAAGAATCTGTCGAATGTACTACACAGAATGCGCAGTGCTAGTGCAGGCTGACTGACCCCAGGTCAATCCAAACATGATTTTCGCTGAGGGAAGCAAACCGCAGATGATTGTCAGTGAAGGGAACAACCGTGGCCTTGAAGACCCCCATCTCTAGGAACTCCAGAGGGTTGCCAGGAGCTCAATGGTCAATTCCTCAGGTTCAGAGAAATGGTTAAGCTGACCAGAATGGGAAGACTTACCATTCGAAGCCAGTGTTGTTCGGAGAGGTCACGCTCAGGCATATGGAACACGTGGGTTGTTTTCGAGAAGGTCCCTGGTTTTGATTCCAACCGTAGGAGAGAGGCCTGGGGTGGAAGAGTCTCCCAAGTCTCTGCACCAATGAAACGATCTGGCGCGAGTGAGGAAAGAACACGAGAGGCAAACAAACCCACTTAGGAGTTTATTAGAGGGAGATAGTGCACACAGGCCTGGGAAAAACGGTGTATAGAGAGCAAGAGGGAGAGAGGCTGCCTCTCTGAGCGGGGGACAGAGAGAGCAAAGATGGCATGTCCAGCTTTTAAAGGCTGCCTAGCACATGTGCACAGGGGGAAGACGCTGCTAAGTCACACGCTGATGACAGGTGACCCAGAAGTAAAGCCTTATTGGTGTCTGAATAATTACAGGTATGTCTGGAGTTCATTACTGAGTGTGAGATATCTTTGTCAGCCTCTCCTCACTAGACATTCTGCCCCAGGACATGCTGCAAGGCTGTGAAGCTCCCTACTTGCTTCCCACTAACTAGAGAACTGATACTGTCACAAAAGGGTACAAGAAAGAGAAATGAGGAGGAGTTACCTTTGAAGGTAGAGTCTGTCTTACTACCTGATACCTATTTGGGGAGTTATCTCGAGAATATGATGACATTTTATTGTTGATTGATATTTGAAAGAGCAACTACCCCAGAGCCTATATTATCCATGTGTGTTTGTCAGAAATGATCCGGGGGGGGGGCTTCTGAAATATGCTTCCTAAGATAGGTATTACATATTTATTTATTTGTGTTTAATAAATGTCTCAGGTCAATCACTATGAATGAGCTAGAAATCTGAATAGGTAGCGTTCTGTGAATATTCGCTACTCGTTATTATTTTTCACCATTTCCTTTCCCATAAGAGAAGCAAATGTAAACCATTATGAATAAGGACCACTATCAGAACATACATGTACTTTCTGAGACACCAGAAACAATAGACAAACTGGCAATGTTCTCTCTAGAAATACTTCATCCAGGAATTTGAAAATATGCTAAGTGGTTACTTTGGTCCTGTTTTTGTTTGTTTACCTTCTTTTTTTAATAGCGAGCTACAAAAACACAAGCTTTCCACCAACTTAAACTAAGTTGGATTGTTTTCTATTGTTACCTTGCTGGAAGAGCAGGGCAGGTACACTGTTCTATGTTCTCTCTCAGCGGTGCACTGTTTTCTTTGACCTGCAGACACCCAGTGATAGATCTGTTAGAATGGCATTCTATGGGTCATCAAGCATGGGTATTCAAATTTGTTCAGATGTCAGATCTTTGTTGCTGTTTCTTCTGCTCTGTTTTGTTTTCCTTGCTACTGTGGAAGGAAACAGCTGAACAATGTTGGCTTTACTCAAGTGTGTCAGGCTGACCATTGATTCACCAAGGTCTGTAAATATTTACTTTTGAATTCCAGAAGATCTCATAGAATTTTTTTTTTTGTATCTAGGATAAAGATTCTTCACATCTTCTTTTAGAATGAACACATAAGAGTTTGTGTCATGATTGGCATGAAACAAAGTGTCATGCCTTAGTACATCTAGGATTTCCTTCTACTGATTGTGTTATGGGATTTCTCCTTTCCCTTTTTGTGTTTTTAATATGGGATAGAAGAGCATGCAATGATGTCACAAAAATTCTGGCTATCCAAAATAAAGCCATTCTGAACAAGATTTGGTTAGTATTTTCTTTAGATGCTTGTTCTGCCCTAAGAGTGTCTTAATTGGGAAACTTTTCCTTATTATCATCTATACTGTGAAGGGACTCAGTGAAAAGTTCAACAAAACACCTCAGAAGGAAGAAATGAATTTAAATTAGGCTTTAACTTTAGCTTTGTCTTCTATACATTTTATTTTCATGATCAAATGTGTTCTTTTTTGAGAAGTCTATTAAGAATACTGGTGGCCCCCATCCTCTCAAAATAATATTTTCTCTTTAATTTTCATATAATGATAGAAAGAGTAGAGATGGCAAACCAATGAATAGAAAACCCTGACTCTCTAAAGAGAAGCTTACATAAGATCTCTAAGATCACTCATGCAGGAGGGCATCTTGCTTTCCATAAAAGTAGGTGTTTGCATTTGCTCTGCTGCATCCAGGAGGCAGAGGCCTTTGTGAATGACTTTCAACGTGTTGTTGGTGAGTAATACAACCTATTCCACCTCTCCTCCTCTATCGGAGTAGCAAGCATTTTAACACCATTCCGCAAATTACAGAAAATGACCAAAAAGGAAAAACAGAGACAGTGGGTGAAACTGTCAAAATCCCTAGAGATTTCAAATTTTTACCTCTGCATGACAGACTGTCTATTCATCTAATTTCACACTTGGATAGTGAATTATTAAACCAGAATGAAAATGGACATTTTGCTTCTCAGGAGTCTCCCTCCTTTTTAAGATGGCCAATCAAAAAGCTGAGTTTTCATCACTTAAACAAAGAAAGAGTATTTGTAAATTACCTTTTCTACATCTCATTTATCCATAGCATTCTAATTAGACCATATGACATCGGGAATCTACATAGCTGCTGGGTGAAACTACTCTCCATTCACCAAGGTGACCTTGCTTTGTTGTTTTATGCTTACTATTCCATTTTTATTTCCTTGTAAAATTAAGAAAAGCCTATAGTCAGAAATCACTATATTGAGTCTTTCAGAGTTATTATATATAGCACTAAGGTAAAGAAGATTTTCTTTTTGCCTTTACATTGTGAGAACACACATAACCCAGTATATTCTAATAACATCATTTTGTGAGTCCTTATTTTTCTTAACCTTATGAAAAAATATTTGAATATTATGATTATTATCTTTCATATTAATTAAGTGTTCAAATAACTAAGACTGTATTTTTTAAAATTTAGGTTTAGCAAAACACAATTATCCATGCATTCCAATAAATTCTGAGGTGCTCCAGGATTCCAGCATCAATTGTGCCATAGAGAGTTTATCCACTTAAGCCCTAAAAAATCAGCATCTTGAAATCTTCTGGAGAAAAGCAAAGCATCACAATTAATGTAAATCAAAATAACATACTTGATAATCTAAAAGCATTAAACAACTCTTTATAACACATGGGAGAGAAAAGTTGACACAGTTGTAGTAATTCAAGTGCAGTACATTCATTAGTTGTTACTCAAACTAAATATTTTTAGTGGTTTTCAAATCAGGTTTTGTTTTGTTCACTTGTGAAAATGGTTTTTATTATGGCCACTAAAAGCAAATGTGAATGAACAGAGCCAACATATAGATTAGAATCATAATGAAGTATGCTTTACAATGCCAATTCTAGGACTTTATAATTCAATCTAAATTGGAGAAAAATACATATGTAAATATGTACTGTCCTGGTCAAGTCCTTCACACTCATAACTAGAAGCTCTAGGAAACCCCAATATTTTAGAGACTTTGAGGTTGATATCCTTAAACCTGTTTTCTTTTTTTCTTTGCTGAAAATCATTTTTTATCACATGATATGTTCTAAATATGGTATGATTTTTGTTAGTGAAGCTTGCCAGTGAGATTCCTTTTTCAGTTCCAAAATTTTCATTTCCAGATTTCCCTCAGTTTCACCCTTCTTTATTTATTCTATTTCTATTTTCAGGTCTTGAACTCTTTTATTCATTTCCTTCCACCATTTGTTGTTTTCATAAAATTTTTTAAAAGGTTTTCTTCATTTCTTCTGTAAGGACTTCTATCATATTCATAAAAGCTATATTAAGGTTCTTGACTACATGTTCTTCAGTTAAATTGCAATTCTCAGGCCTCAATAAGGTTGGTGGACCTAATGGACACATATTTTCCAGACTGTTATTGATTGTATTTTTATGCTGGTGTCTGGGCATCTGGGTTTGGGTTGTTATAATTCTAGGTGCTGATACTTGGTCTTATCATTGTTAGGTGAATGTTTTGTTCCTCGGGTTCTGTTTGCCCTCTCTGGTTCATAGGAGGATGTGGTGACTGTGTTGTCTGATGGGGAATTCTTCTGGAATACTGTCAGGTGTGGCCACTTGGAGTTCTGTGTAAAACATTTTTCTAGGTATTAAGATTTGATACTTAGGAATGTGGACAGGTGTGGGAGGCAGGAGGTCCGCAGGAATGAGGAAAGCAGAGTGTTCCACCAGGATCTGTTTAGCCCCCTGGGGTTGGAGTAGAGGAGGAATGGTCACAACTAGGAGAATTGGGGATGAAACTGAGAGACTGTATTTAGAAGAAAGAAGGGATATTAAAGATCTGAAAATTACCTACATGCTTCACTGCCCTGTTTGTTTCATTGGCAGACTTTGCTGGTAGGTTCCCAATAAATCCTTGCTGGACTGAGGGTAAGATAACAGGATGACTTGGGAAGGGAATTTGGAGGAGATGGTACAGAGGAGAGAAGACTGCAGTAGGCAATCTATAAAGTCATCTTGGCTTGGCTTCTCTCCTTGCACACTTTTCAAAAGCCCCACTAGTGTGTAATTAATCTGAGTATCAATAATTTTGTGTCTGCAGTAGTGATCTTGCATGCAGAAGGAACGAAACAAATATTAATTGAGTGCATAAAAGACTCACAAATATGCCCCCTCAATAAGATGTCTCCTGAGTTTCAAAGCCATACAGTTACTTACTATATACCTATAGAAAGTTTACAGATACACCTTAACTGGTGCAGAATTTTTAGTTTTCTACACATTCCTAATACCTCTTAGTTGTCTATTTGAAGAGGAAACTTTTATTTTCTAATTTTCCTAGCTAAAATTGAGTATTCATCCTTCATCATTTCCTTTAGCAATCTACAACTACCACTGAATGGCCAATTGTTTCACGGAAGTGTGCTACCTATCTGTTTTATGTGCTTCCAATGTTTCAAAAATTATCACTAGAATGATAGAGACTCACAGAGTTTGTGGGATCATGTGATCATAGGAATCATGGGGCCCAGGAGCCTTTGAGAGGTCTTTTTGAGGTCACTAGGTACCCTAAAGTTATTGAAGTGAGCAGTGGTGTAACTGTTGCGACATAGCAGTCATCAGTCCCTGCCACATCAGTCATGTGAATTCATGGCTCATCTATAGCACATGAAAGTGGGATTTATAAGTGCTATAACTGCCTGTAAGTTGTCCCTGTATGTGTGTCTCAGAGGCTGGTATCTAAATGGTGCAACTGCTTTTGAGTTACCCTGGCTTCTGTAAGTAACTGTAATAATTCAGCAACCTGTGCTTAGATGAATCATTGCCTTCTCTCTCTGGATTGAGTAGAGACAGACATTTCTTCAAGTCTTCCCCAGGAAAAGGCATAAGACCAAATCATGACAGAAAGCTCTAGAGAAAGTGCTACCCACCTTATAGTTTATGCAAATTTAAGATACATCATAAAGAAATCAGAGTCCTAGCACTACCTTCATGAATACACCTAAATGTCCTAAATTCTACCAATTATTCCCTTTCTCCCAGTAGTATTATAGACTAGGGAATAAACATTTAGTACATGAACCTTGGGAGACATTTCAGATCCAAACTACAGCAGACTATTGGCATGGGAAAGGGTTATTATATCACCTAGGCAGGTATGTTTAGGCAAGATTAGTGGAGAAACAGTCTCAGTTGATTCTTCGAGAAAATGTCAGGGTTTGTCAATGAGATAAGAAGAATATAGTCCTATTCTACCCATATTGTAATCACATTCATGCAATTAGCAATATGCATTGGATGCCAGAACACTTTGGGATAAGTAAATAGAGTGGAAGAACTGATAACAAGTGTTTGTTGACTGAAATTCCTCAGACTTTAATTAGATTATTTATAAAATAATTATTATAATGATATATTAACATATCCATAATATAGGAATACAGTTCAGATGCTATATATAATAACATTTACAATTCCTGTGATGTAGATATTACTATATTTACAGAGAAAATTAAATACCAATGTTCTTATGTTTCTATAAGCTGTGAGCTTTGTAAAGAACTAAGACCCAAATTCCAAGGGAACCTCAAGTTATGATAACCTCTGTAGTATAGTCTTTTAAAGAATTATATTTCTATTTTCAAAGTTTTATATATACTTTTAAATTTTATTTTAAAATATGAGATGTTTCAAATAGCATCTATTAATTATTCTGAAAACAATGAATAAGCTAGACACAAAAAGATAAATATTTTGAAATATGATGTCACTTATACATGGAAGCTTAAACAGTTGAATTTATTCAAGCAGAACAAGATTCTAGTTGCTGGGGAAAAGGAGTGGGGAGAGGAGAAGTTATCTGAGCTATATAAATGTTCTAGCATGAATGTGTTCTGGTGATCTAGTATGCAGCTTGCTGACCATAATTAATAGTACAACATTGGTTATTTCAAATATGATAAAAAATAACTTGTGTCTGTACTTTATACATGCTTGTAATGGGAATTCTGCTGTCCAACTGAAAACCGCCTTTTAGTCCAGAGGAGAGGATTACATTAGGAATGGATGAGACAAGAAGGAAGAGGCAGAGTGGAAAGGAGCACTGGACTTTTCAAGCAGGGAGACCTGCAACAGAGGAGTGTCTTCACAGTATCTTGGGATCCATCTCAGGTTTTCTTTTCCTTTAATATTTGTGCACAGGATTTATTTATTAATAAACTGTAAAAGAATCATTGCATGTTCATGCATATGAGTGCACACTTACACAACGCACACATACTAAATTACCTATGGGTGGTGATGAATATGCTAAATTATTTGATTATGGAAAACTGCATGGTGGAGACAAATGTCAAATAATCACACATATAATATTTTTATCAATTTTGAATTTACAATGTTATACTTAATGAACAGTTAAAATTTAAAAATTGACCATTTTGAATAACTTCAGGCAGTTATTCTCAGAGAATGTATTCCAGACTTGCAATGCCTCTAGTGAAGCTTCCACGTATAAACTGTTTCTAGATGTATTCTCTGTCGTGCAAGTTTCTCTGGACTGGCTTTTCTCTGCCTGCCTGCTTCCAAAGCCACTCATGAAATAACCACCCTGAGACTTATTATCTATTACAATTGTTTGTCCATTGTCTTAAGCTTCTTACTGACTAGTTCTAACTATTCAATTAATACTCTATTAATCTGTGAGTTGCCACGAGACTGTGGCTTACCTGTGCAGCATGTTACTTCTTGGGCGGTCACATGGCCTTCCTTTAACTCCGCCTGTTCTCCCTCTCTCTCTCTCTGCTCAGATTTCCCACCTGGCTTAACTTTGTTAAGCTATTGTTCAAAACAGTTTTATTCATTAACCAATAAAAGCAACACATATACAGAAGGACATCCCACATCAATATACTGCACGCTATTTACCAGAAAACATATGTCACGGTATATAACATTCATTATTTACTATAACCTTCATAATGATGACATCATACAGTAGCAAAAAATTCTCAGCCTTCAATTTCTGTTTAGATATCTCATATCCTTTGAGTTTTGAGATGAAAAAAATATCTAGAAAAGTTTTATTAGACTTTATAATGATGTTCGCTAGTGGGTGCTTCATGGGTCTTAAGCTTGACATCTATCACTAAGCCATAACCCAGTTTTGTTTGCAAAATATTTATTGAGTATTACTGGGTTAGCTTTGACTCTAGGTGCTATGGTTACAGTAATGATCTGGGTTAAGCTCAGGCCTTCAGAGAGCTTTCAGTTCATTGGGAGAAAAGTAGGAATAGTGCCTGCACACAAATAAGGTAGACGGTCTTCTGCCTACCTTCAGTGGGTGAAGGGAAGTTAGATAGGCAAGGGTGGAAATTCAATAATTAAGAAAGTATAGCAATAGGTACAGATAATGTGACTAATAGAAAGTGTTTGATCTCCAACTTGACATTTCTAAGACCAGTCTGAGTACCTGTATGGCTCCATCCTTACCCAGGTTAATTAGTTGAGAGAGATTCTAGAGGGGAAAAAAACATGTGACTGAGAATGTTTGTATTTACTTATTGTTCTTATTTTCTAGAACAAAACTACAGTGACTTTTGTGACCTGGAATCATTTCTTCTTCCTTCTTTAAGACTGTAGAAAATCATTCTATATGTGTTGTTTAATATGTAATTTTCCTTGCTGCTAATAAAAATGATTCATGGTCAAAAGTTTTGCTTCTATATTTCATTGCTTTTCCCCATGGTTTTATAAAACTTTTCAATGGATTTAATGTTAAAATTTTTGTACAAAATGTACACAGGATTAGTATGTGTATGAATATATACAGGATCTATGTGTATGAATTTGTGTTTATATGTAACTGAAATAAAGCACTTATCAAAAAATAAAAAAATGAAGATTACTCTGCTAGTTGTAGAACTGACTAAAGCAAGTTTTCATCTTTTGAAGGAAGCATTTTGTCTTGTTCCAGGTTTGACAGGGATGTGAAAAGCATTTTCATAGATAATTCAGAAAGTGGGTTTTGGTTTCTGTGGAACCCTGGTTCCTTAGATGAAAAATCTGAGTCCCTTTTCTCTGAGTCACAATGTATAATTTCATGAAGGTCACTGCAATTCTCATGTACCTCCTGGAGGAAATTCTTGACATCCGCTTGAAGGTGCTCTTCTAAGAGACTCACTATAGAAACATTCATTCCCTTTCACTACGTTTAATTCCGACTCTGACATTGGCTAGTTAAGTGACCTTGGGCAAATTGCTTTCTCTTACAAAACTTCTGATTCTCCCTGACTAATTCTTCTCCTTTTTCATCACTCAAACAGGCCTTGAAATCTCATCTTCCACAGGCAGAAATTCCAGTAAATTAGATAAGAAATGACTAATTCCAGTAGACTGCTTCTATTGTACATTCTTCTGATTTCTACTAACTGAATACATTTATTCCCTGATGTTTATGGCAACTAAGCTAGTAAATGCCACACATAGACACACCTAATGAAGGATATGATTCACCTTTAAATATCACTGTTTATTTAAAACTAAACGCTATTATCCTATGTGACGGGGGGTGGGGGGTAATGGCACTTTACCTATTCCAAGGTTCATTCAAATATTCCTTATATCAAGAGGTCCACAACAGAAAAGCAAATCCAACCTATTCCATTAAAGGTTTATATGACGTGGAGCTTAGAGAAGACGCACATAAAACTATTTAGGGGACAGTTCTGTCAAAGTGTCTTTGCAGGGCAAAGACTGTCTATTGGCAAAAGTGGAGGGGCCCTACAAGGCCTCTTTGTTCTTAATCTTCTTAACCTCCAAATACAGTATAGAAACCCTCAGAGATGAAGATCTACCAATTTACTTATTCATTGGTTTATTTTATTTGTTTTCTTTGTCTTGGGGTGAAAGGTAGGAGGTCAGAATGTAACATCCAAATTGGTAAATTTGGGGAATGTGTTCTAAGGTCTTTCATATCGATCTGTTTCAGGTTGAATTTCAAAGTAACTAGCCCAACTTGCATGTCTCATCCTCTTTGAAGCTATCTTCCCCCTCTACCCACTAATTCTGTTCAATGAAACAGAGTGCTCTTGGAGGTAAACCAATGCTCTCCATGGGCACTGTAAATATGTAGTCAATTTTGTGATCAGAAGTAGTGTGGGAGTGACTGTGATCATTTCCAATGGAAGGGTTGCATACCTGCCATGCTGGTATGAACACTCGGGAAGGCATTGTTTCCTGAATCTTGGAATACTCAGCACCCTGGGGACTAACTGAAGTGCTTGAACCAGTGTGAGTTGGGGATAATTGTGATTTGATGCATGGCAGGTACCTGGATCCTTCACTTGTCAAATAATGTCAGTGAGGATACACATGTAGAAAGGTACTGGGAAATATTGTTTCTAATGCTGCTGCTGTGCTATGAATATATAATCTACTTCCCACTCAAGAGCATTGTAAGAATTAATGAGAACAAAATTCTTTTATGTGCAGGGTGAGACATCCTGAGCTTTGTCTTTGCCAGAGAAATGGGCTGACACTAAATAACCCAAAAGCCCTGCAAACAGAGCAACCTGGGTATTAACACATGTAACACAGTGCATCAATATTATGAGTGATTAAATTAACTGTCACCTGAATGTAACAATGGCTAAACCAGACAGAGCAGAAAATTGCACACAACCTCTGTGCATGGGGCAGTGAAGAAGATCACAGCACTTCAGCGCAAGCTAGGCAGAGGCGGAACTAAATTAAGACTGTTTGGTTCACAGGAGTTCCTGGCTCTCTTCCAGGGAAAGCTTCTCCTGCAATTAAACAGTGAGAGGGCATTAGCATACCGCCCTTCCATTCAGTGCTATGGTATTTAGTAAGCCGTTTTGAAGACACATATAGAATGAGGAAGAGCATCCTCGCATATGGACAGTGGGTCACACAATTAACAAATCCTCTTTTGTCTGTTTTACACTGAACTCTCTTTAGCACCTAGGTGTTCTGTACTGGGGCAAGGAGCGGGGCACATGTATAGCAATAGACTGCTTCTGGTTTTGCCTCAATAGCATTAACAGGGATTAGTGTGTGAGTGTAGGATAATACCACACATTGTTGTACTGAACAGTCATTAGAAGAAAGAAAAGTGTGAGAACCAAACCATGTACACTGTAATCTGCAGCACTCCTTCCTGTTCCAAGGGTTGTCCTAATAATCTCCTCCTGGGGGCTGGGGAGAAATTATCGTTTTGTTTATTGTTATAATAATAAAGCATTCCTGAGTCACTGAAAGAATCAAATCTCACCATGTGTCTTTCTTGCTTTCTAGTCACTCTGTTGCTCCCACAGATTCCTGGGATTTTAACTTTCCTTCACTTTCTTATGCTTAAGCTGTCTCTTTCTTCTGTTTCTGTGGTTACACAGGAGTCTAGTGAGCACTGGCTACTGTTCCGGCTTCACTGAAAATAATTAGGAATAGCACTGTTCCAAAGACAAAATAAGGGTACGGCTTACAAGCACCCTTTCCTAGTTTTCTTCCAGATTAATAACATAAGCACCCTGCTTAAAAAGTGTCAAATCCTTTGCTTCCATCAGCAGCAAGAACAATAATAAAACAACAGTTTTGTTGTTATTGTTGCTTGTAAGAAGATAGCTTTTGGGAAAGATACATGTAGAAATTAGGAAGCCCCTTGTCACAGTCTGGCCATATTTGAAATTCAAGAAACAGTATCCTAAATTACACCTTCATTACAGATTTTCTTTTCAGGTATTGCAATGGCAATTTGGTCTAATGGACATGCTATGTTTTCATGTTGATAAAATGCAGACGAGTTAACAGTGCAATCCTTGCCAGAGAGATAAGTGTTAAAGTCTCATTCACCTTCTATATCACACAAAACCCAAGAGTGAACTTCTAATCTTGTCCCTGACTTCCTGTGGTGGTCTGAGTGAAAATGGCCCCCATAGGCTCATAGTCAGTAGCACTATTTCAACAAGGTGTGGCCTTGTCGAAAGAAGTATATTCCTCGGGAAGGGCCTTGAGGTTTCAGAAGGTCAAGGTTGGCCCACTGTTACTCCCTCTTCCTGTTGCTTGAAGATATAGATGTAGAACTCTCAGCTACTCTCCAGCACCATATCTGCCGCTATGCCACCACCATGATGACAATTGACGACGATCAGTATTTTGTGAATATGTTTTATTACCATTGGTTAATAAAGAAACTGCTTTGCCTATGGCAGGGCAGAACATAGCAAGGCAGAAAATCAAAGCAGAGATAGAGAAGGAAAGAAGGCAGGGTTAGGGAGACACCAAATATCTGCTAAAGGAGAAAGATACCAGAAACTTACCAGTAAGCCACAACCTCATAGCAATACATATATTAATAGAAATGTGTTCATTTAAAAGATAAGAGCTAGCTAGAAATATGCCTGAGTCATCAACCAAATAGTGTCTTAATTAATAGAGTTTCTATGTGATTATTCTGGTCTGGGTAGCTGAGAAACAAAGTGCAGTGTCTGCTTACAGACAGTTGTCTAACCCTCTGAAATATAAGCTTGACCCAGCTGAATATTTTCCATTATAAGTTGAGTGGTCATGGTGTTTCATTAGAGCACCAAAAACTCTAGCTATGATAGTTCCCTAGCCTCATTCTCTGTCACCCTGGCTGTTTCTCCACTAAGATGTTGCTATTAAATTATCTGTAGTATGACAAATGCTGTCCTCTCCCCAGCATGCAGTTTCCCATGTTCTCCTTCCCTTCCCTTACACAGGCAGACTCTCTTTACCACTTGAAGCAAAGCACCATTGTTATTTTTGTGTTTTCCCTGTGAATCGCAAGTTTCTTGAGCACACATGACATGTTTGAGTTTTTTGATCCTGCACATCAAACAGAAAACAGTCTATGATTTGCATTAAATATAATGAATGATCATTACAGTATGACCCATGGTTTTATACTTTCAGGATCTCACAGTTTTCAGCATTAAGGCAGATGGTTAGGCACCATCCCAATATTCCCTAATCACCAGTCTTCCATTCCATGATTAAATAATAACCTTTACTGTTTGCTTAATACTGCAGACTAATTTGCATCTCTATTGCTTTTATTACTAATGTTCTAATGCCCAGGAGGTACCAACTTTTCTGTGCTTTTTTTACTTCTAAAAATTTTATCTCACTCATTAGTACACTGGGAATGCTCTTGTGTTCTCTCCTTTTTCTTTGCTATTACAACTATATGTTTCTCTTTTAGTACATTCTAGATTTTCAAAACATATTGTACATGGTTGGTGTAGCCTGGAAAACTGTTGTGCTTTATGAAGTTATTCAGGTTTCTGAGTTACTTCTACTTGGCTTCTGTTGCTCTGGAAACATAGTTACAGCCGATTGTCACTAGAATTGACAATCTATAGGAAACATCATGAAAGAAGACAGGAAGTAGTATATTTTTAAATTTTATCAGCATATAATATTCAATAAAATGATGCAGACACATGTATTTATCATATTATTCATATTTACCCCCTATTATCTTTGCTTGTCCCCTTTCTCATCCAATATATTTCCATCTGCCTTCATGTCATACATATAAATTTGTCTGATTTTGCAAAGACCTAAACATGAAGCCAGCCACACTGAACCTCATAAAAGAGAAAGTGGGAAATACACTTGAATGAATTGGCACAGGAGACCACTTCCTAAATATAACTCCAGTAGCACAGACACTGAGAGAAACAATTAATAAATGGGACCTCCTGAAACTGAAAAGCTTCTCTAAAGCAAAGGACAGTCAATAAGACAAAACAACATCCTACAGAATGGCAAAAGATCTTCATAACCAGAGGTCTGATCTCCAAAATATACAAAGAACTCAAGAAATTGGTCATCAAAAGAACACATAAATCCAATAAAAAACAAAAAACAAAAACAAAAAAAAGAGTAGAGACCTAAACAGAGAACTCCCAAC
This sequence comes from Ondatra zibethicus, assembly GCA_004026605.1. Lineage (NCBI taxonomy): Eukaryota > Metazoa > Chordata > Mammalia > Rodentia > Cricetidae > Ondatra > Ondatra zibethicus. The sequence continues at coordinate 4,020 of PVIU01016162.1, read as the reverse complement.
AGAGGAATCTAAAATGGCTGAAAGACACTTAAGGAAATGCTCAGCATCCTTAGTCATCAGAGAAATGCAAATCAAAACAACTCTGAGATTTCATCTTACACCTGTAAGAATGGCCAAGATCAAAAACAGTGATGATAACTTATGCTAGAGAGGTTGTGGGGTAAAGGTGACATTCCTGCATTGCTGGTGGGAATGCACGATGGTACGGCCTCTTTGGATGTCAGTGTGGCAATTTCTCAGAAAATTAGGAAACAACATTCCTCAAGACCCAGAAATACCACTTTTGGTTATATATCCAAAGGATGCTCAATCATGCCACAAGGACATGTGCTCAACTATGATCATAGCAGCATTGTTTGGCATAGCCAGAACCTGGAAACAACCTAAATGCCCCTCGACTGAAGAATGGATAAGGAAAATATGGTACATTTACACAATGGAGCAGTACACAGCAGAAAACAATAATGACATCTTGAAATTTGCAGGCAAATGGATGGAGCTAAAAAAAATAGAGTGAGGTAACCCAGACACAGAAAGACAATTATCACATGTACTCACTCATAAGTGGTTTCTAAACATAAAGCAAAGAAACCAGCCTACAAAACACAATCCCGGAGAATCTAGACAACAATGAAGACCCTAAGAATGACATACATAGATATAATCTATGTATAAAAGAATAAAAATAAATATATCAGATTTTGTAACTTGTCTTTTATGAATGGTATCAGACATGAAAGTGTGTAAATAGATATGATAGGTGAAAATAGATATTTCTATTGTATGTTGAATTGAATTATTTATAGTGTATTATGAAAGGTGAATTACATGGGTCATCATCTGGTACATCTGTTGTCAGTGTTCTGACAATTATTCATACTGATTTTCACAGAGACTTGATTATTATACTCCCACCATGAATGTATATGGTTCCCCATATCTCACCTTTAACACCATTGTATTATATGATAGTCATTTTTATTGGATTGAGACAGAATCTTAGTATATCTTTGATTAAACATGTCTGTGATGATTAAAGATATGGAACATTTCTTTCCATATATTTTTTTGGCCATTATTTATTTTTTATTTGAGAAATTTCTAATTTATTTGCCTGTTTATAGATTGGATTCAATAATTTTGATAGTAGTTACATAATATCCTTTCAACTCATAATCCAGTGAGAGATCTGAAGATACAAAGGCCAGAAAATGCATGTCCAATATGAGCGTCCTTGTATCTAGTTAATAACATCTTCACAGAATAAGAACTGATTTCAGATGACAGGTAACAATTTAATTGAATTTCTTAATTAGAAATTAAGTCTGAAAGCACATCAGTTTGAGAGACAACTATTTAGGGGGAACTACTATTTTGTCAAGTTCATGTGTAAAAGTTTAAGAGACAGACTGCATTTTTGACAGATTTCTGAGTCCACGGCCTGTGGCAGGCTGGTAGTCCTTATGTAATCATATTATCTAACTAAAAATGGTTGAAATAAAAGATCTATGTTTTAGACAGGATTTAAATTACTTAATCCAGATAATAATTGAAAAAATAACTGGTACATTTGAAATATAATTCATATCATATTTTTGTTTTATTTCTTTAGGTGATTATACTATTTCATCACATGATTAAAAATTTAAGTCAAGAATTACTAAAATACATGCTATGAGTATCAGTTCTGGGAGTTTATTTTTTTTATGAACTATGTTCAATTTTCATGGAATTCTACCCCAAACCTCACTTTTAAATTTCCAATTATTATTTATTGATGTTCTTAGTTTGTCTAACTGTTGATACTTTCCCTATCTAATTTATTTTATGGTCTCTAGATTTTCTCCCAGGTAACTAAATTCATTAAGATTGCATATGAACTCATTCTTGCCTGAAATCTTTTCCCCAAATCCCTTCTTTCAGGGTTCAGAGCATCTGCAAAGAAGGAGGCAGAAATAGTAGAAGAACCTGAAGGGATGGAGGGCACCAAGGAAACAAGTCCTTCTAAACACACAAACATAAATGTGGCACCATGCAGAGGTCCAAGTCAGCACAGGTCTAAGTCAGCACAGGTCTAAGTCAGCTGGAGTCCGAGCACTTAGAGGGGACTAAACACAAGTTACCTGTCCCTACCCCAGAAGCTGTCTCCAATTGCTAACTGCTTGCAAAGGGAAAATTATTTTTCTACAACAGAGTCCCACTAGATGTGTAAACCATTCTTAAGGACAAACCAAAGGCCAGGAAGAATGAACTCAATGGTACTTTTGAAGGACCTTGTCTTATAATGCTTTGTCATTCTTTCTTTTTTTCTATCTTCCTTCCTTTGTTTCTTCCTTCCCTCCTTCCTTCCTTTTTTTTTGTTTCTTCCTAGGCGTTTTGTGAATATATTCTGGTATCTGTTGGTTTGCTGGGCTTTTTAAATAGGATTTTTATATGTTTGAAAAGATGTGTGTGCATCTGTGTGTGGTTCCTATGCTTTTTCTTTGACTCTTTTTATCTTTTTAAATTGTTCATTTTGTCCTATTCCAGTTTATTTGTATTTGTTTTATTTTATTTTGCTTTCTTAATTTTTTGGTTGCCTGTTTGTATTCTAATGAGTGAGAGAAAGAAAAGCTATGGATTAGGGTGAAGAGATAGTTGTGAGAATCTAGAAGTAATTGGGCGTATGGAAACATGGTGTAGGAGGTCCTTCTGACTATGTGTTGTAGCAATGAGCAGTTCGGGCTGCGTTCCCGGCACAGGGCACCTTTGTTCTGTCCCACCTGGCTCCCGGTGTGTACCCAAAATAATTACACGGAAACTGTATTCATTGAAATACTGCCTGGCCCATTAGCTCTAGCCCCTTATTGGCTAACTCTCACATATTTGTTTAACCCATTTCTAATAATCTGTGTGTCACCACTACTCGTGGCTTACTGGGAAAGATTCAGCGTCTGTGACCTGGGAGCTTCATGGCGGCGGCTCTCTCTGACTCTGTCCCCTTCCCAGCATTCTCTTCTCTTTATCCTGTCTATCTAAGTCCTGCCCTATCAGAAGGCCAAGGCAGATTCTTTATTAACCAATAAAAGCAACCAAAATACAGAAGGACCCTCCTACACCTTTTCCCCTTTTTCTGTTTAAACAAAAAAGAAAGGCTTTCATTTTAACATAGTAAAATTACATATAACAAAACAGTTATCAAGCAAGAATTACAGTTACCACCTATTTTATCTTTTATCATGACAAAGGAAAACGATAACTATAACTATCCATTCTTCAATTCCATCAAAGACTCCAGAAGGATAAAATATTACCTAAGTAAACAAGAAATAAGCAACTTCCAAACTCTAGGAATGACAGAGACATCTCGCTCCCTGTACAGTCACCCAAAGTTCCTTTGTACTGTTGGGGCATCCATCTTCAGTCTACAGACCCATAGTATCCAGCAGACTTTTCCATGAAGCAGGAAAATTCAAAGACAGTTCAGTCACTTTCTTCTGTGTCCTGCAGAATGTCTCGTAGACTCTTTCATGAATCAGGAACCCTGAAGGATCATCTCACCTTTAGGCAAGTTCAGCAGTCCTCTCTCTGCATGTTCTTTGTATCCAGTTTATGGAACAGTCCAGGCAAGAGCAGTTTCTTGCCCAATTCCATAAGGAGTTTCTTGCAAATTCCGTAAGGAGCCTCTTTGATGCCCATCTTCCTCTTGAAGCAGCTGGTGCTGCCAGGAGCAGACATGTCTCATTGTCATGAAAAGCCCTAAGTTATTAAAACATTTAAATGTCATATTTTGTCGCCTTTGAAAGATATGAAGAATGTCTATCTAACTGAAATATACCTCTATATATCTAGAAAATCTAACTAACATGACTACAAGCTTGACTATATCAATGATTATCTATTAACAACCTACATTTCCTAATTATACATTACATTTTTAAATGAACTACACAATCACAATACCTTAATCAAGATTAGAAATATAACAAGATTGACCTTAAATTTATATCAATAAGGCAAAATTTATACCAATGTAAATTA
>PVIU01016161.1:5373-45954 GCA_004026605.1 Ondatra zibethicus | reverse complement strand
ACAAAACTCAAGTCCAAATGGATTAAAGACCTCAATATAAATCCGACCACACTTAACCTGACAGAAGAGAAAGTGGGAAGTACCCTGCAAAACATGGGCACAGGAGACCACTTCCTATGTAAAACCCCAGTGGCACAGACAATAAGAGCAACAATGAATAAATGGGACCTCCTGAAACTGAGAAGCTTCTGTAAAGCAAAAGACACTGTCATTAAGACAAAAAGGCATCCTACTGAATGGGAGAAGATCTTCACTAACCCCACATCGGACAAAGGTCTGATTTCCAAAATATACAAAGAACTCAAGAAACTAGACATTAAAATGCTAAATCATTACCCCAATTAAAAATGGGGTAATGATCTGAACAGAGAATTCTCAACAGAAGAAGTTCGAATGGCCAAAAGATACTTAAGGTCATGTTCAACTTCCTTAGTGATCAGGGAAATGCAAATCAAAACAACTCTGAGATACCATCTTACACCTGTCAGAATGGCTAAAATCAATAACACCAATGATAGCCTATGCTGGAGAGGATGTGGAGTAAGGGGAACACTCATCCATTGCTAGTTGGAATGCAAACTTGTGCAACCACTTTGGAAATCAGTGTGGTGGTTTCTCAGGAAATTGGGAATCAACCTACCTCAGGATCCAGCAATACCACTCTTGGGAATATACCCAAGAGATGCCCAATCATACTACAAAAGCATTTGTGCAACTATGTTCAGAGCAGCATTATTTGTAATAGCCAGAACCTGGAAACAACCTAGGTGCCCCTCAATGGAAGAATGGATAAAGAAAGTGTGGAATATATACACATTAGAATACTACTCAGCGGTAAAAATCAATGACATCCTTAAATTTGCATGCAAATGGATAGAAATAGAAAACACTATCCTCAGTGAGATATCCCAAACCCAAAAAGATGATTATGGTCTGTACTCACTCATTAGTGGACCCTAGCCATAAACAAAGAACATTAAGCTTATAGCTCACAAGCCTAGAGAAGCAAAATAGCAAGGTGAACCAAAAGAAAAACATATATAGATCCTCCTGGAAATTGGAAGCAAACAAGATCGCCGGGCAAAAGGTGGAGGCACGGGAATGGGAATAGGGGTGTGGGTAGGGGTGGGGGTGGGGTGAGAGGGAGGGAGAAGGGAGAAGGGATAGACTGGGGAGAGCTTGGGGGAGTGGGAGTGTGGAGATGGAGGAAAGGTGGATATTGACGAAGGGAATAAGATATCTACATTAAGGGAGTCATTTTAGGATTGGTAAGAGTCTTGACTCTAGAGGGGATCACAGGTGTCCACGGGATGTCCCCAGCTAGGTACTTGGGCAGCAGAGGAGAAGGTGCCTGATCTAGCCTTGTCCCATAGTCACATTGATGAATATCTTGATCATCAGCATAGAAATTTCATCTGATGGATGGAGATAGAGACAGAGACCCACATTCACATCAGAGTAATGGACTGAGCTCCCAAGGTCCAGTCGAAGAGCAGAAGGTGGGAGAAGAGGAGCAAGGAAATCGGGACCGGGAGAGGCTGGTCCACCAACTGTGACAGTGTGCCTGATCTAATGGGAGCTCACCAAATCCAGCTGGACCAGGACTGAATGAGCATATGATCAAACCGGGATCTCTGAATGTGGCTGTCAATGGGGGCTGACTGAGAAGCCTATGATAATGGCACTGGGACCTATCTCTTCTGCATGTATTAGCTTTTTGTGAATCTAGTCTATATGGATGCACACCTTCCTAGGCCAGGATGGAAGGGGGAGGGCCTTGGGCTTCCCACAGGGCAAGGTACCCTGCCCCCTCTTAAGGAAGCAGGGGGAGGGAGGAGGGTTAGTGGGGGAGCGGGAGGGGACTGGGAGAAGGGGAGGAAGTATAAATTTTTTGAATGAAAAATAAAAGTATATTTAAAAAAACACAAAAAAAACTTATCTGAAAAAAAAAGATGAGGAAGATGGTTCCTGAGAAGCAACCAAGAGTGATCTCTGGCCTCCACACACCCAAAGTTGATCTCTGGTTTCTACATGCAAGCACACACATGCACCGCCACGAACAACACATACATACACAGAAAAAAAACATGAAAGACAATGGCTTCTGTCCCAGGAATTTCAACCATATTTCTCTTGTTGCTAACAACAGTTATTACTACCCATGGAAGCCAAAGTAAGTTTAAATAGAATTGGGTCTCTAGATCAAGAATATTTAAAGCCAAAAGTAGAAGAGGAATAGCCTACACTCTTTTAGAATATAATGTCCTCTAGAAAAAAAATCAATATTAAAAGTTTTATGCCTTTTTCACATTTCCTTCTCTATTTTCTATTTGATTATACCTACAAGGTTAATAAGCCACATTTCTTTCTTAAGCTAAGTACTGAGAAGAGGGTTAAGATTGTAAATTCCACAAGAGCAGAGACCGTATCTATATATTCTTAACTGTTTTATCTCCTCCCTCCCAAAATAGTCTAGTGCAAAGCCTAATATAATCAGTGTTTATTTTCATTAATGAAGAGTATTGGTCTTAGCAACTACTTATCAATTTCACTCCAAGAATGGAGCACACTTAGGTATCAACACAAGAACGGAAAGCTGTGGCAAAGAGATCATCTGAGATCACACTGACTATGTAAGGACTGGGTTTGGTCAGGACTTAACAGGATGCCCTTGAAGAAGGGGTATGCAGTCCAACTTAGAATTGCATATGTTCAACATATCACAGGGCAGAAGCAAAACAAATACAATTAACATTGTAAACTACAAAAGAAAATACGCTACCACATTAGCTGATACACAAGGGTGAATGCTAGGTCTCAGAACATAGTTTTCTTCTAATGTGCTACAGTTCGTGGCCCTAAGATAAGGCAAATTTTATGAGCTGCTGAGAACCAAACTGCCAAGATTCATCTACGAATGACAAGGACTGGCTTCCTAGGCAATGTTTTGGAGTAAAAAGGAGCGAGGCAGCACTTTAATGCTATAATGCAAAGGATACTTCAGAAACCTTGCAAGAAGATGGCTGCTCAGGGCAATCTCTCTCAACCCCAGAATGCTCTACAACTAAAAGCCCCCTGGCCTACCGGGATTATATCACTGCGTATAACAATGAAATGAAAATGGAAAGCCTCCACCTACCAAACGATCCGCAGAAAACATGAAGTCCCCTCTACTGGCTGTCCTAAAAAAAACAGTACAAGTTTTAGTCTAAAGTAGAGCTTCAAGGTAAAATATACTTAATATACATAGTAACACTGATATTAAGACTTATTACATAGTAAAGGCTGAAATGCTTATGTGTACAATATATTTTTACTAGGATATGGACATCAAAAAGAAAAGACTTTATAAGTATTATTGGAAAAGCTTATTTGATTACTTGACATCAATATTAGAGATAGGAATTGAAGATCATGCGATCTCCACTGAGCTGTCAGAGAACAAAGATCCCCTGGAAGATGATAGCAAAGCTCAAATTGAAAAGAAACTTTACAGTAAGAACACTAGCTTTTCCCACCCTGCCCTCCATTCACCTTGTTTTATAGGCACACAAGAGAGATAAGTAACCCATCTACTTTGCCGCTAGTCCTTTTGGGGATTATAAGAGTTCTGTAGTGGCCACTGCTTTCAAAAAAATGTGCATCTTCATTTCTAAGCCCTCTTTCTCAAATCATTTATAACTTGTTCCTTTGCTCTGGTTTCCAATGAAGCCTTGATTCAGATTTTTTTCTGTCATTTTCTTATATATTTCCTCTGGGTTGATACCATCCTATCCTGAGGTGTTCAAGCAATAGTAATCCAGTCTTGCACATTCCCACCAGCTGTTATAACCAGGCAAAAGAAGGAATGTTAGTAGACTTATGTCTTTTCTGTATGTAAAATCTTTTTCCCCCTTTCATGGAAGTTAAACATTTTGATAGAATGGATTCATTAACAGCTTATATACTTAAAATTTTCTACCTTCCTATCCAAAATATAAAACTAAAATATTCCCCATCACAGCATCAAGAGGACAACTGCAAGTGCCAGTTATCTCAGCAGATCATTCATCTTTTTTTTTTTTGCATGTGCACTCACTTTTTCTAACAGAGGAAAACAATAAAATATACCAGATACAAATATCATTGTGTTTCTTACAGTAACCACAGCTCTATCATATTGTAGCTATTAACTCCCTAAACTATGACCATAATTAAGCAGTAGGAAGAATATGGATTTGTAGTTTTTATACAGTCTATTCTCTAGACTCAAAAATTCTATATACACATACACACACACCCCTACCTATATACATAGAGATGACATTTAAAACAGGTTCTGTTACATGTACTGCTGTTTTAGAATGAGACCAGTGTCTTTCATTCCTATAACTCATTTTCAAAACACCTGTCAATGAAATGAAAAGCAGAGAAATTTTAAAAAATAATGCTTTCAATGGTAGACCTATGCAAATTTGCCTAAGCAGCCAAAACATACCTCTTTTCAAGGCGGAATAAAACTCTGAACTTTTCAGGTTATTTTAGAAACTATGCATTTCTTTACAATTTTATATTTATTTTATTTCATACATGTGTTTTGCCTGAATGAATATCTGTGTACCATGTACATGCCTGATGCCCATGGAGGTCAGAAAGGGCATTCAATTCCCTGGAACTAGAATGAAAGGTGATTCTGAAATGCCATGTGGATGTCCAGATCAGAACCAGGGTCCTCTGCAACAGCAGCAAGTACTCTTAACTGCTGAGGCATCTCCCAAGACATTAAGTCGGAAGTTTCCTTTTTGCTTCTTGGTTTTTCGAGATAGGTTTTTCTCAATGTATCCTTATCTGTCCTGGAACTCAGTCTGTAGTCCAGGCTGGCCTCGAACTCACAGCAACTGACCTGCTTCTGCCTCCCAAGTGTTGGGATTAAAGGTCTGTGCCACCACCGCCCAGCCGGCCTGAAGTTTCTTAAAGAAATAACCTATGATATGTTTTGACAATGTCTTTCACTCATCAAGTTACTACACAAAGGAGTTATATCAGGGAAAGTGATCAGAGATATCACCATCTGTTATTTTACTCTGGAATCAGACATTTTAACACCTTTTATACCCTCTCTTCCCCCAAATCAGCTTTATCTGATAACCTTTGCATAATAAGCACTTTATCTACATTCTACAAAAGGTATACACTGAGAGTCTAATAGGAATTGCCTTCTCTTGACAGTTATTTGACCTACAAAAGAAATCATTCACTGTTCCAAGTTTTTCCACTATAAACAGCAATTACTAGTTTGCCTTCTGTTATTTTAGACAGACTTCAACTCGTACTACTTACTTTAAAACAATTTAGAAATTATAGTAAATCTAGAATACAATAAAGTGATTACATTTAAAAAAAAATACACAGTGGCCTTCAACATCATGTTGAAATTCTTAACACTGTTGAGAACAGCTCCATAAAATCAGAATTTCCTTATCAGATAGATCAAGGTACCTGTATTCTCTGAGCTCTTCCTTTGGGCCCAATGCTGGTATGAATCATTTGTTTAAATACACATTTTAATGGAAACTAGACTCCAGGTATTATTCACTCCATATATTTTGTTTCAAAACAAAATTATATTATTTCAAAACCATTCAAAAAAAATCTTGTCTCACAGAAAAAAAAAGCTTTGTAAAATACCAACCATCTTCTAAGAACAGGCTAAAATAATATAATGTAAAACTGCCATAAAGCAAAATCACACAGACACATATCCCTAAAATATTTTTTAATTCAGGATATATATTGCCCTGGTTGGTCTGGTACTAGCTCTTGTAGACCAGGCTGGCATCAAACACATAGGGATCCCCGTCTCTGCCTTCAAATGCTGGGATTAGAGGTGTGCACAACCACACCCAGATCCTAGAATATTCGAAAGTATCATACCAAATATCTCATACTTAAATAAACAGGAACATCTAAGCAATCAAAATCCAAAGCATGGAACTGTAGTTAAACTGAGATCTTTGTTTGTTTGTTTGTTTGTTTTTATGAGTCAGGGTTTCTGTGTTACTTTGAAGCCTGTCCTGGAGCTAGCTCTTGTAGACCAGGCTGGCCTCGAACTTGCAGAGATCTGCCTACCTCTGCTTCCCGACTGCTGGGATTAAAGGCATATGCCACCACCACCCAGCTAAACTGAGATTTTTTAAATTATACAAGCTCCCCAGATTGTTGGCAGTACATGCCTTTAATCCCAGCACTCAGAGGCAGAGGCAGGCAGATGTCAGTGACTTAGAGGCCAGCCTGATCTACAAAGAAAGTTTCAAGACAGACAGGATTGTTACACAGAGAAACCCTGTCTCGGAAAAAAAAAATTATACAAGCTTCAAGCATGTCCAACAATGAAGACATAACTATATCTAAGAATTTCTTTTAAGACAGGGTTTCTCTGTAGCTTTGGAGCCTGTCCTGGAACTAGCTCTTGTAGACCAGGCTGGACTTGAACTCACAGAGATCCGCCTGCCTCTGCCTCCCAAGTGCGCCACCACCTCCAGGCAAAAATATTTACTTGTCTAAACAGTCTCCCCTCAAATACACTGTCACATACTGTAGTAACATGATGAAAACCAAAGGCAGTCATTTCAAAATGCAATTATCACATGGAAACAAGACTCATATTGTAGGAGCCAGCCATGATAAGCTAAATATGAACAGATCACCCAAAGGAAATTCTTTACTTCCAACCATTATCACCTGCCAGAGTAGGACTCAGCCATCCATAAGTTTAATGGAGGCCTGAGTCTCAGTAGTTTACCCTGAAGCAATACCTGGTTGCAGGAAGGACCATAAACTAAGATTACCTGAGCACCACCCAGGAACAGACCATCCAAAGAAAATGCCTACCGTTCCAACCTCGTAGATAGGATCACCTGCCAGCACACACTCATCAGGACACCCCTAGACAAATGTCAGCCAATCAGGGGCCCTGAACCTCAAACCCTTCACCCCTACCTTTACTACTATAAAAACCCAACTCTAACTGAGCTCAGAGTTCTCCGTTTATTCCAATATATTGGACATATGGAGAGACTGAGTTTGCAAACTTGCATAAAATAAAGGCTCTTTGTTTTTATATATGGGACTCAGTTTCCTTGTTGGCTTTTGGGGACTTCGTGGATTTGGGCATAATAATACCAGAAACCAAATACTCATTTTAACTTGGAGTATCTAAAAGCACATTTTCCCTTTTTGTTAAGTAAGACTGTCTAGACAGTACTTTAAAATCTCCAGACAGCCAGGTATGGTAGTTTATACCTATAATACAAGCACTCAGAAGGCTGACACAGAAGGATCAAGTTTGAGTTCATCCTAAATTACTTAGTGAGTTGGAGGTAAGACTGCATTACATAAAGAAATCCTATCTCAAACAAAACAAAACAAAAAAAGTGGATGCCAGGTGTCTTAGTTACTGCTTTATTGCAATGAAGAGATGTCATGCATAAGTAAACGTATAAAAGAAAGCATTGAACTGGAAAGTTGCTTATAATTTCAGAGAGTGAGTCCATGAGCAACATGGCTGGGAGCATGGGGGCAAGCAGGAAGGCATGGTGCTGAAGCAGTAGCTGATAACTTCCTTTTGATCCAAAAGCAGCAGATAGGGAGAGATAGACAGGGAGGGAAGGAGAGAGGGAGGGACGGAGTGAGGGACAGAGGGAGGGAGTGAGGGAGGGTGTGGGTTTTTGAAAAAAAAAGTTTAGCCCCAGTGACACACCTCTTCCAAGACCTCACCTACTAATCTTTCCTAAACAGTCTACCAACTTGGAACTAAACATTCAAAACTATAAACCTAGGAGGGCCAATCTCATTCACACCACCACACCAGGTGTGGTGACACGCGCCTGTAAGCCTAACTAGTGGAAGATTAAGGCAGGAGTATGTTTTGTAGCAGTTTCCTCGGGAGATTGAAACCTTCCATCCTGGAAGAAAGCTTGTTAAGCCACAGGATATGAAAGGGGTAGTGAAACAACAGGATGTTATTAAGGGAAATGAAAAATTCCATCCTGCAGGGAAGGTGGTTAAGCTAAGCAATAAACAACTCAATAGCTTCAGAAAGTCCCTGAAATTGACCAGATAAACTAGGTCCTCACACCCTAAGCATATATAAATTTTAAGGACTGCCAAGACTCACCCTCAGACCAACTGAGCTGCCTATAAGAGGCTCAGACCAGCTGAGCTACCTGGAAAGGACACTCTCCAACCTATTGAAATGCCTGAAGGCTGTGTAGTGATTCAGGTTCCCAGAATTTGTGAGCTGTCACCCCTACTGAGGTGGGCTTTGGTGATGCAGCTGTCCTTGAGTCATTTCTGCTCCTGTAAGTAACCCCATTAAAACTTACTGCTGGTTCACTCACCAAGATGGACTTTGGTAGTTTTCTTACTTTAGTGTGTCACTGGCTCCCTATCTAGGACAAATAGATGTTTGTTCACCCAGGAATAGTGTCACACAACAGAGAATCAGTTAAACCCAGGAGTTTCAGGCCAGCCCAGGCTACATAGCAAGACCCTATTTCAAAATAAAGTACAAATAGCAAATCAACAAGACCTTCTTCCTGAAGAGACAGATGATTTTATAATACAGCTTGTAAAGAGTAATCCACTCTGATTACCACATGCAACACATCCTTTGCTGGGTGTGGTGGTACAAACCTGTGATACCAACACTCGGGAGGATGATGTCAGTAGATCACAAAGTTCAAAGACAATCTGGCATCCCTAACAAGTTTAAGGCCTGGGCCACATAACAAGACCCCGCTTTGAAAAAAATGCATGCTTCCCAAAAGCAATTAAAGGCAAACTCTCCTGAGTCATAACTCAAAACAATTTAACCAAAATCAAATCCTAGGAACACTGAATTGGATGTAATTTCAAAAGTTTAAACACAAATACATCACTCTTCTTCCTGGAAGATTATACACATGGATTGCTTGTGACATTTGGAGAAGGGAGACTGGGGTGAACATTCAGCAAATAAAAATACAGGATACACAATTAAATTTGAATTTCAAAAATCCCATGCAATATATGTTACACTTATATTTTTTTAAAAAGGTGTTCATTGCTTGCTTGAATTCAAATTTAACTGGGCATCCTGTGTTTTATCCGATAAGAACAGGAATAATTTAATAGACTTTCCTAAGAATGTGAGTACTCAGACTTAATATTTTGTTTGTTGGTTAAATCAACAGGTGGAAGGAGAGTGAAGCATAAAAGCAGTTCTGGAAGGTTCAATCAAAAAGATACGTTTCATTTCAAGCTACAGTGTAATGAGCACTCACAGAGTGTTAAGTTCTATGCCTCCATTACGTGATTACTAAAATCAAGAACAGCTCCAAGGTTTGCTATAGCATGCAGATGGCTTGCAACTGATTTTGCTCCTCCCATCGCTTTCAAACAACAAACCCCTAATAATATACTTAGAACAAATCTAGCTCAATGGAAATTGAAAAAAAAAATAGCTTCTACTTGCCAGGTGCAAGTCAGCAAAGCCACAGATTGTTAGGACCTTCTTAGTAAGTTGATAAAATAGACCTCCATTCATTGTTTACTTGCATCTCCAAGCAGAGTTCAATATAAATGCCAAGAAGCAGGTAGAGAAACAAGAGGTATCATTTTCACCTGCTAGAGTCCAATGTAACTGGTGAGACATTACTAGGAAAGACCCGAGACATATTAGATCAGGGATTTCTGCTGCTTAAACATGGAATTTTCTCCCTATTTCACTAAAGCCAGTTAGAAAATTCAAATGGGAAATGTACCCAAAAAAAACCATGTTTCATCTGAGGACAGAATAATCATTTGAGGTGTTTGTAATGCTTCAAATATAGGCCCCACCCAACACTGCACAAACTACCTCTAAGGATGAGAGCTAGAAACTTGTTTTCATTAGTTTGAATGCACAGCTTTGCTTAAGAACATTACATGACTTAGATGAGTCACATAACATTAAGCAACACTTGTACTAGGCTTGTACGGGACTTTCATCCAACCTGAGGTTAAATGTCTCCTCTCCAGATGACTAAAAACCAGTCACAAGGCTGAAGGTAGTTCTTTGGTGCCATTTTATGGACTGACAAACTCTTACGATAATTACTCAGCTTCCATCTAAGTAGGCTATAGAAGCCATGCCAAAGCCTCTCCTAGGACAAGAATATACAGACAGAATAGACTCAACAGCTCACAATACAGCTTTACTCTAGTATTTCAGGACACCAAAATCTCTCTCAAACACCCTTCTTCCCTTCCTCTTTCCCTCCCTCCCCCCACCGCCCGAAAACTGATTTTTAAAATTCACTTCATTGCCTTTCGTATGAGGTCATGAACCATGTTCAGGGGGGAAAGTACATTACACTCCGAGTCTACTGGGTTTATTATTCAGGAAGAGAAGAATGTGTAGTTTAATCCACTTCAACAGCAACAAAAAAAGAAACCACAGGAAAATGAAGGAGTCATTTCTTTTTCGTCGTTTGCCAGTGACCCATGTATGTGTAGCTGAGTAAATTATCCATTCCATTTGGTGTTTAGATTACTGCACTCTCAAAGAGAGAAAATCATTTCCTTGAAATTCAATAATACAGCCAACATATTACATTTCAAATACTGTACACTTCAAAAAATAAAGTCATTTTAAATCAGTACAATGTTCTCAATCTTGCTTGCTTTATAGATATACAACACTTGCAGTCCTGTTGGATCACCCCATTTCTCCATGCCAGAGTCAATTCATAAAGCAGTCCCTTTACTAGATAGATTCTAAGAACTAGGAACAATAAAAGAAACAACATGTACTTCAAAGGTTTCTATTATCAGACACCTCCATAATATATACACATGCTGTCCTCTCAAAACAGAGAAAAGTATATGCCTCAAAGAGGACAGACTATGATATGGAAGACTATGCACCTTCCATAACTAAACTGACATAAATATTGCTCTACATACAATAGACACTCGGTCGGCTCCTACAGAACCTGAAACAGGCCTTGTTTGCATAACTGCAAGACAGTCAAAAAATAAAGAGAGAAAGAGGAAGGAAGGAAGAAGAAAGAGAAAGCTTCTGTTAACAGATTATGCTGCTTAACAAAAACAAAACTAAAAAATACTGTCTCCAGCCTGAATAAGCATCAACTCATTAGGGGAAAATCACAGTAGGTATTTCTGTACTGTGTCAAAGGTGGATACAAATTATGTAGGCTCTCTCCGTATTTTTGTTTGTTTTGAGGAAGGCCTTGCTAGGTAGCTCTGGCTGGCTTGTTCCTCACTAATCACCACAGACTAGCCTCCAACAACAGCAATATTTTTCACTCAGCCTCCTGAATGCTGGGATTAGCAACATGAGCCACAAGAGCTAGCTTTGGTATTGATTTGCAAATAAAGAATTTGAATTCTCTGTACAAGCAAATCCCTTCTACTATGTCAGTAAAAAGCACGCATAATTTCCAAATTGAAGAATTTAAATGCTGTAAATACACACAGTGATTCACAGTTTGTAACCCTGTTCACGGACAGTATCTTGTTTTAGCCTCTCAGGAGTTCCATGAGGCTGTACCAACATCTTCATTTTAGAAATGATAAAGCCAAAACACAGAGATGTTAAACATCTTGCCTAAGATCCCTTCACAGGATTCTACTGTCTCCTCTTTCAAACTCAAGGAAAAATACAAAGGATTCCACTTACTCTCAGGTTGCTATATAACCCAAGCTTTTCTAAATAATGAAATATAATCGAGACTTATAGCTATTATCATATATAAATACTGAATGTCATTCTCTTTCCAAGCTCTGTACTAATGGTTTTTAACCTTTATATCCTGATCCTTTATGAAATGTAATGAAAACTGAAGATTCTCACCCCTCACAAGGCACATAAGCAAATGTTCACAGCAGCCTTAGTCATCATAACCAAAGAGCAGAAAGCTACCCAAATGTCTGCTACCCGTTGGATGCATGCCGTTGGATGCACGAACTGCAGTATATCTATACAATGTAGTACCATTCAGCCACAAAAAGGAATGAACCCTGAAAACATTACACTAAAAGAAACTAGCCACATAAGCATCATATAATATATGACTCCTTTCATTTGATCTATCCAAAATAGCAAGAACCCCACGATCTCACTCATATGTGGAGTCTTGAAAACTTGAGCTCAAAGAATTTGACAGTGAAATGGATTTCACCACAGGCTGGGGGAGAAAGGGGGAAGAGAAGTGGGTAGAAAGGTTCATCAATGAGTACTGAGTTCGAGATAGTTAGGAAGAAGCTTTGTTGTACTGTTTGTTACACAGTAGGTTGACTACAGATAAGAATGTACTGCACATTTCAAAAAGTGAGGATAAAAGATTTAGGAAGATTTTACCATAAGGGTTGATAAGTGTTTGAAGAAAGAAACTGATTTAACCTGATTTAACCATTATGTAATAGTCCATTGATATTGAAATTTTTTTATATTAGTTAAATAAATGTAAGGGCTGGGGAGATGACTTAGTAAAGCGCTTGCACGCAAGCATAAGGGATTGAATTCAGATCCCGCAGCATCCATGTAAAAGGAGCCCACCTTTAATCCTAACACGGGAAAAACAGAAATGGAAGGATCCTTGGAGCTTGCTGGCCAACTAGTCTTGCTGAATTAGCAAGCTCCAGGTTCAGTAACAGACCCTGTCTCAAAAAATAAGTTTGTCTTGACCCCTTTGCTCATATTCTCACTCCTCCCACTTTTCACCTGGACTTTGGGAGCTCAGCCCAGTGCTCCACTGCGGTTCTCTGCTGCTGTTTCCACCAATTGCTGGATGAAGGTTCTATGGTGACATTTACAATATTCATCAATCTGCCTACTCAGCCTAGATATAGTAGGGAGGGCTTTGGAGCTTCCCCAAAGCAATGTGCCACTGAGGAGTGGGTTGAGGGTCGGGGTGGGGGGTAGAGGGAATGGGAGGAGAGGAGGGAATGGGAACTGGGATTGGTATGTACAATGACAAAAGGTAGTTTTTTTTTTTTTTAAAAATAAACTGACACAAAAATAAGGTGTGTGGTGATAGTGGAAGGGTCTAGATGTCAACCTCTCTCTGTACTCCACACACATAAGTACATGCATGCATACCTGTACCCACACATGCATACATGTACACACACATATACCACACACGAAGAAAAATAAAATGTCCAGAATAGGCAAACCAAAGAAAATATAAAGTAAACTAATTATTGCTTAGGGATTGAGGGAATATTAGAGAAATGGGGATTGACCTGTAAGGCCATGACTGTGTTCTAAAACTGACTGTGGTGGGTGATGATAAACAACCATGAACATACATAAAACTACTAAGTTGTATATTTTAAAATGCTTAAATTATATTGTATATGAATTGTATTGCAATAAAGATGTTCTTATTTGCAGTGCTTGGAATCAAATCCAAGGTCTTGTGTCTATAATGTGAAAGTTCCACCACTGAGCTAAATTCCAGTCCTTCAAAATTTTATTTTTAAAACTATCATTACAACAGACAAAATTACCAAAAATTTCCTGAGCCCTGAAACTCATATACACATAAATAAAATAGGGTCCAAGAACCAAAATTAGTTAACTCTAAGAATCATAAAATTGCTGGGCGGTGGTGGCGCATGCCTTTAACCCCAGCACTCAGGAGGCAGAGGCAGGTGGATCTCTATGAGTTCGAGGCCAGCCTGGTCTAAAAGAGCTAGTTCCAGGACAGACTCCAAAGCTACAGAAAAAAAAGAATCATCAAATTTTCTTTATTTCATAGATCTTTTACTTCAGTTGTTCCAACAACTACCAAGCCTATGCCCTATCTTTTTCAAAACCTCTGTCATTAGATCACATGATCACAGTTTTCAACACTGATTCTTTATAAACAAATAGTACACTTTCATAAATAAAATTTTATGAGCTAGGTCTGGGCATAGTAGCACGCTCCAGTAACTCAAGCATCCAGGAAGCTAAAGCAGGAGGATCAAATAGCCAGACTGCTATATAGTAAAACTACAAAAGGTAGAAACACTCTTTAATGATTAAGCATCTCTTACTGGCAAGGAATGGCTGTAATTCAAAAATGTAAAAAGATTTCTGTCATAAAGCATAATAAAACCTAATAAGCAAGGTAAGATCCATGCACAAGTAATAATATTCAAAATAGAAGACAAGTCTTCCTTTTTAAAAGGTCAGGGGAAAGGAGCCAGAAAGAATGAGTGTAGCCTTGAAAAATGGGATCTGACCATTCCTAAATAGGGATATAGGGAATTCCAAATGAAAGCAGAAACAAGGATATCTCAGAAATGAAAGGGGCCAAACACTCCCACCTTTGGTAGGTTCTGATAAGCCAATGAAGGCTGCTGAGAAGCAGTCAGCAAATCAAGGCTGCTATGTTTAAAAGGTGCATGCATGTGAGAGTCAGGAACAGTGCAGTGAGGAAACATGGGAGCCTACTACAAGAGCATGGTAAGGCTGGTAAGATCTGATTTAAGTTAGGGCATTTTTTCTTTTTTTTTTTCCTCTTGGTTTTTCGAGACAGGGTTTCTCTGTAGCTTTGGGGCCTGTCCTAGCTAGCTCTTGTAGACCAGGCTGGCCTCGAACTCACAGAGATCTGCCTGCCTCTGCCTCCCGAGTGCTGGGATTAAGGGCATATGCCACCACCACCGACCAGTAGGGCATTTTTTAACTGTCAAGGCACGCTGGTAAAATAGTGGTCTTATATGCTGTAGCTACTCATTTAAAGCGGCCAGTAAGAGCCAGGCAGCGTCTCATGTCTCATGTCCAGTCGTTCCACCCACTTGGGAGGGCTGGCTTGTGTTTGAGTTTGAGGCCAGAGTATGAGCACCAACTTAGGGAAACGCTGTCTCAAAAAAGAAAAAAAAAAGGAAAAAGAAAGGAAGAAAGGAGGAAGGATGGCAGCTGTATTTCATTGTACATATTTATCTGAGAAAACTCATATTCCAAAATATTTTAACATGAAGTTTTGCTACACTGATTTGTGGAATTAGGTTCCAACATGTTCTTAGGCTGCCTTTGCTGTTAATTAAGGCCTGTAAGTTTTCAGTAAGCAATCTTGATAAGAATGGAATGATAAACTTTCGAGAGATGAGTAAACCTGCACTCCCAAACAGTAAACAAAATGGCACACTGCAGTTGCAAACTATGAGTCAGAGGGCCGGAGAAGCACAATATCATTTCCCTTGCAATTGCTTTATTTCTGTGAGTCTGGGCTGTTAGGAGATAATAACCAAAAGCAGTAACCATTTCTGGGTGATACATTTACCACGTGGTCAGGAACTGAGCAGATGGCATAGGGGTGTGTACCTGCCAGGCATAGTTGAGGATCGGTTCTGCTTAAGAGAGACAAAGAGGCCGGAAGACGCTGAAAGCTGCCTAAAAGGTTTCATTTCTACACAAAGCAATGTTAGCCACAAGAAAAGAGGGCTATAGACGTGTCTAGCTGACTCCCCTCCTACTCACACTCCAAAGAGGCCTGGCTCTAATCCTCAAAGGCCAGTTTGCTAAGTCCAAACACAGGCTTTTTACTTTCACCCTGTAGCCCCTCCACTCCCCTTTCCCCTTCCGCTCTGGGCTTACTTGTCCCGGATGATAGTCTGCAGCTCCCGGATCTGATCATTCATCGGCAGCAGCTTAAGCTGTGCCCCGATCTGTCGGGACAGTTCACAGTCCCCTAGGAGGGGTGCGTCGTAGTTGCTACTGTCACTACTGTCACTGTGGTTCTCAGAGTGAAGATTAGTGCCACAGCAGGCCTGAGAGTCCCGCTCCGAGAGCACGCTGGAATGGGCGTGCCCAGGGAGGAGAGTCAGCTTAGCCATAGCAGCGTTATTTTCTTCTGCATGATCCAGGATCGGGTTGTCTGCTTGTAGATGCTCGGGACTTGGGGTAGAAGTAGAGTTTACTTGCCGGTTGTGACAGGGCATGGAGTCCGGACGCTGTAACTCCGTGGACATACACTGGGCCCCGGGCTGTCCCCGCAGCTATCAAACCCTGAGGATAAAGGGATAAAGAGCAGGAAGAAAAGGATGCGGACATGTGCTTTCTCCGGGCCCCCGCCTCCTCCAATCTCTAACCCTGGCTGCCCTCTCACCCCTAGGCCTCCGCGGTCCTTTTGCACGCTTTGGCCCACACCCGCCCACACCAGACGTACTGCCGGCTTAGACACCTTATTGGCCTGTCTCCCTGTCAGTCTGCAGCACGCTGGTTTGTTAACTCTTCTGAGTCTCTCCCGCTTGATAGATTCTCACACGTAGCCTGGCAAACGGGGCTAAGCCAGAAATTCTTGGTTGCTGAGTCCTCGGAAAACGCCTAGGACTTCCTGCAATCAGACCTTTGGTACAGCCAAGAGAAAGTACGGGTAGGTTATACATGTTAGGCCCATGCTTTCAGACTTTCTGACTTGACAAAGAAATTGTACTTGAGTCAGTTGCGTCTTCAAGCTAATAGCTGATCCGTGTTACAGGAGGAAGAACTCCTAGTAGGCTACTGAAAAGTCTGGCATTTCTAGGCAGTTTTACAAGCTGCAGTTTCATAAGTGTGCTTGATCAGCAAAGTTTTTCTTACTAGTATTGGTTGGGCCCTGCATTGCACATGTTGCCACGGAAATTTGTTGTCATTTTTGATACACTGTCACTTTGTTCTTCCAAACAATACTTGAAAAGATGCCTTTCACAAATGCATAGGTACTCACAAAAGAGATGAATACAAACGTCTAGAATAGTAATTTTCAAACATCTGTGTGTATCAGAACAATTGTCGAGCTAGTTAAAATGCTGAGTTTTGACTGGACAGAAAGGCACACATCTGTAATCCCAGCACTGTGGAAGCTGACACAAAAGAATCAAGAGTTCAAAGCCAGCCTGGGTTACACAGCAAGCCCTAGTCTCAAAAATAAACGTAAGCAACTTCTCATAGCTTACCACTGAGATTCTAACCCAATAATCATGAAATAGGACCCAAGAATCTTTATTTTTAACAAGTAACTCAACAATCTGTTTTGCTTATTTGTTTGTTTGCTTGTTTCAATGTGATAGGTTTCATTATATAGTTTTCATAATGCTTTATTTGGGTTGACCTTTCTCCCCCGCATCTCTCCCTCATCCCCTATTTCTCCTCTTCCACCCCCAGTAGTTCATTCTCCACTTTCATGTCATGTATTATCTCTCCCCTGCCTTTTATTAAAACCTCTGTTCCCCACCTGTGATATCCTTTCTATTTTCATTACCTATACCACAGTATACCCCCCCACACACAAATTTACAGAAATATGAATAACAGATAATGGGACTATCCAGGCCTTTGGCAGAAACTGAACCTTGACCTAGTTGTCTGTTTTATACTTTATTCACTCATTTGTTGCTCCGGTGTTGTTATTAGTCATGTTTTCCTCTTTGTGTGTCTCATCTGTGTCCTACTTCCAAGTCTGTCCATTACTATCTACGAATATAATGTAGACTGCATAAATTTCATTGCATTGTGAAATTAAAATCTCGAATGCAATCCCACACAGTTTTGAAAGCTTGTACATCTTTTCACCTAGCACATAATGCAAATGCAAGGGTCTCTAGGTTTAAAACCTGCATCTGCGTACGTGAAGTAGGCAAGAACAAATGGCTGTTTTGTCAATGAATACTCTAAGGGAATTCACTGAAGCCCAGTATTGCATCATGAACAATGATATCCTGGCTCCAAAACTGCCCTAGTGGTGCGTTTGTCCATTGTTTCATCAATCCTGTGACCTTATTTTCAATGCCATAGAATAATGAATTAGAATAGTACAATTGCCAGTCTGTCTTCTGTCCTCACTTTCATGTTAAACGTACACTTGTTTATATTAACCAATAAGCATTAGCAGGTCTATATTTGAGGTTCTGGTCAGATAAAATTTACTAATGATTAATCGTAATAGCACATTAAGTTTTGTGTTCTATAATTTACGAAGCATTCATATGCATTCTCTTGTTTTCAAAACTCAAGGAAAAAAGCCAAATATGGTGACATATAACTATAATCCCAGCACTCAGAGTGTTGAGGCAGGAGGATCACCAATTCAAGGCCAGCCTGGGATACACACACACACACACACACACACACACACACACGGGGCAGGGAGAAAACACAAACCCTGTCTCACAAAGTCAAATAATTGTCCAAGGTCACACATTCAAAAGGAACAGAGCTAGCACAGGAGCTCTAGTCTTTGAACTCTTAATCCAGTCTTTACCCACACATAGAAGGACATAAAATCATTCAGTTAATGAAATACTGAGTGCATCTTTCCTATTACAATCCATGCAGTTTACTGGGGGTCAAAATAGATAAAGATACAAATAAATGAAGGTCTTGAAATTTTCAAGTGGTGGTGGACAGCCTGCATCTTTGCAGAGCAGGGATGATTTTGCTCAGCACTAAAACCTTTGTACTAGATGGAAACAGCAGCATTAAGTAATTTCATCCTGGCTTTCTTGCTTACCCCTTTCTGATACAGGTAGAAAACCATATAAATTAAAAGCTGGAAGATTCCCCTGCAGTAATTGACATGGCTTTCTGGCAGCTCCTCCAAGAAGACACATGGCCAAAGAACTTCCTCCTGGAGGCTTACTTTGCATGTGGCAAATCCACCCACACAGCAAAAGCTGCCTTTCACTTCATCAGCTGAATGGACCCTGCCTGGAATGGATGACAGGACACTGGGAGAATCGATTATCTCATCCTGCCAAGACAGGTAGACTGAGCCCTACCCACACAGGAAAATCTGTCAGGCTCCTGGGTTTAGCAGCTAAGGGCAAGCCAGTTCTAAGACTGGTGTTCGCCAATGACCACGGAGAGACTTGGGATTGCCTAGGTAACTGGAAAGCTGTCTCACTTCGGCTCATTTACTTATCCTTCTAAGATCTATCTGATGGCATCTGATGACTAGGGTACTAGTAGCTCATTACCTGATTAGTTAAGTTGCCTGCTAAAAGTACAGACAGGTTTGCCTCTTTCAAGGCTTCATAGCCCAGGATTAACAGGTTTCAGATGTAACTTTAGAGGTTCAAAAATTTAAATTTCCTCTAATTGTCTTCTAAAGTGTTCAAGCCTACAGCCATAGCCTTTTGCTATGACACCAAGATGTAAATCTGTTCCAGCTGTCTCACAGACACCTGCAGGTTCCTGGGAGAAGTTCTGCTGCTGTAACAAGAAATCTGGTCTGGTAAAAACTGTCAGTCTCCAGATCCTGCCTGGGCCAAGACCAACTTATAGAGGGCCCTCCAGATAATACCAGCACCTTCACCAGCTCCTAGCACTTCACCATTGGTACCACCTCTCCAGGCTCAAATGGGCACCTACCCAGCAACTGAAATCTGCTTTTAAAGGGTGTATCTGCTCTCATGTCTCACTCATTTACCTTTGCCTCTCCTGTACAATCAGGGCACTTCTCCAGTCCTTTCATTCTGGAAGCTGTCACACTTCCCATGGCTAGCCCCATTCATAGGGTCAATGATAACATCCTAATTTTTCTCCTGGCAACCTTCCTTCTCAGCGCCTTCAATAAAAAGATGCCTGAAGTCTCCAAGATGGCAGTTAACTGAATGCTTCTCCACAATGCTTCTGCTGTATATGAGCCCATCAACTCCTGACTTCCCCTCCCCACATTGTCCCTTGTCAGCAGGAAGAAGCCAGACTTAAACCAGTGCCCCTATAACCAAAGAGTCTGGAATTTTTGGTGGAAGCTTCACTTCAGCCCCTAGCATCCATATACCCAAAGAGTCTGGAAGGTTCCACCCCGAATCCCCTCCACTGGAGTTGCCTCAGTCCAGACTCAGCCTTGAGAAAGCCCACTATCAGCGGTTCCACCCCAAGGGCATTAAAAGCTCCCACCTATGTGTTCCCCTCGTGGTCGCCTCAACTTCACCTGGGGCCACCCAGAAATGCTTTGCTCAGAATAAACCTGGGTTTATTAATTTGGTTTGATTGGCTTATTACATCAGTGGCAGCAGATTCCCACTAACCAGGATTTAAAACTTAACACCTACATTGTCTAAGGGTGTCCTGGTGAAAAGTGATGGGTGTGTGCTGGCAGGTGATCCTATCTACAATGGTTGGAATGTTAGGCATTTCCTTTGAATGGTCTGTTCCTGGGTGGTCTTTTCTTGGAACCAGTATTGCCTTACGGTAAACTGAAACTCGGGCCTCTATTGAGCTTGTCATACCTGGGCCCTATTGTAGTCATCATGTTGCATACTATATCCCAGAATCCGTTCATTTTCTGGCTGAAATTTTGTACCCTTTGTCCTATTTGTGTTCTATTGCTGTAGTAAAATACCATGACTGAAAGCAACTTGGGAAGCAAAAAACTTATTTGGCTTACTCTATCCAGTCACAGTCCATCATGAAGGGAGGTCAGAGCAGGAACTCCAGCAAGAACCTGGAGACGGGGACAGAAGCAGAGACCATGGAAGATCACTGCTTATGGGTTGCTCCTTGCTTCTTGTGGCTTGCTCAGCTTTCTTTAAAAACAACAAAAAAACCCAAATCTTTTTTTAAAAAAAGATTTTTTTCATTTTATTTTCTGTGTGAGTGTTTTGTCTACATGTTTGTAGGCATGCCATGTACATGCTTGGTACCCATGGAGGTCAGAAGAAGCCACTGAACCCCTGGAACTGGAATTACAGGTGGTTGAGAATTAACATGTGGGTGCTTGTAATGGAACCCAGGTCCTTTGTAAGAGCAACAAATGTTATTAACTGCGAAGCTACCCTACCTCTACCCCTTCTTGCTTTTTAATGAAACTCAGGATCACTTGCTCAGGGATGGCACTGCCCAGAGTGAATTGGGCCCTCCCACATCAACCATTAATCAAGAAAATGCCCAACTGTAAGCAGAGACTGCTCTTTCATTTCCTGTTCGCTCAGACCCAAATAATCACACAGATACTATATTAATTACAACACTGTTTGGTCAATGGCTCAAGATCATTTCTTGCTAGCTCTTATATCTTAACCTATTTCTATTATCTTGTGTATTGTCATGTGGCTGTGGCTTACCAAGTAAAGATCCAGCATGTCCTTCTCCTTTGGCAGCTACATGGCATCTCCTTGATTCTGCCTATTCTTTCTATATATCTCTTCCAGCCTGGCTATATTCTGCTCTTCCATAGGCCCAAAGCAGTTTCTTTATCAACCAATGGTATTCACAGCATACAGAGGGAATCCCACATCATCTCTCTTTTTCTGTCTAAATAAAAAGGAAGATTTTAACTTTAATGTAATAAAATTACATATACAAAACAGTCATCAAGCAAGAATTACACTTATAATATTTAGTCTTTATATTTGGAACATATCATATCTAATTTATCTTTTATCCTAAGTAAGGAAAACTGTATCGCTATCTGTTCTTCAACTCCATCAAAGACCCCAGAAGGATATAATATTACCTAAGTAAATAGGAAGTACATTTTAAGCAACTTCCAATACTCTAGAATTGACAGAGGCATCTCACTGCCTGGATAGTCACCCAAAGTTCTTCTGTAACATTGGGGCATCCATCTTCAGCCTACAGGCCCATAGTATCTGGCAGACTTTTTCATGAAGCAGGAAATTTGAAAGGTGTTTTGCCTATTTTGGCAGTTTGTCAGTCACTTTCTTCTGTATCCTGCAGAATGTCTGGCAGTTTCTTCTGTGAAGCAGGAACCCTGAAGGACTATCCTGTCTTTAGGAATGTTTAGTAGTCACTTTTTTGTGGGTCCTGTATGTCCAGTTCATACAGCATACCATCAAGCAGTCCAGGCAAGAGCAATTTCCTGCCCAAATGGCTAGCCTTGTCACATTGAAGGCAAATTCCATAACGAGTTTTTTTTTTAATGCCCATCAACCTCTCTGAAGTAATTGGTGCTGCTAGAAGCAGATATGTCTCAATGCTGAGAAAAGTCTAAGCTCTTAAAACATTTTAAATGCCATGTTCTGTAGGTCTTTGAAAGGTTTGAAAAGTACCTATCCATCTGAAATATATTTCTATACATATCTAAAATGTATCTCTGTACATCTAGAAAACTTAACTAAAATGACTACAGTTTGACTATTATAGATGACTATTAATCTGTATTTATTAATTAGACATTATTCTATACATATCTAAAATACATCTCTGTACATCTAGAAAACTTAACTAAAATGACTAGTTTGACTATTATAGATGACTATTAATCTGTATTCATTAATTATACATTACATTTTTAAATGGGCTGCACAAATACAATACCTTAAACAAGAACAGAAACACATATACACAGTGTAACAAAATGACCTTAAATTTGTATCAATAGACCAAAGTCCATACCAATATAAAGTATTCATCTCTATATATCATTTCTCCCCCCCCCCCTTTTTTTTGAAATTGACTGTGACCATTAATCATTTATAATCAACCCCCTCTAAATGAAAACATTTATAAACAACCATTTTGGAAATTTGGGCATTGTTTTCTCCAAACTGCTTCCTGCTGTTTGGGGGTGAAGAATTTTTAGGGTTCACAGAGACCTCTCAGGGGGTCTTGTTCCATCAAACCACATAGTCAGGAACAAATCCACAGGTTCTCATCTTCTGTGGAAACAAAAGTAGAACCTCTTTTCCAAAGCAACATATCCTTAGAACCAAATTTTGAAGTCAAGATACCTTTATGTTGGTTTAACATAAAGCACATAAAGCAGCCCCCAGAATCAAATTTCTCTCTGCAGTCAAAAAAATTCAAAGAAAACACAATAATATACATAATCCAGACTCTCTGTGTATATTCTATCTTTATGTGGCTTATTTTTCTTTACTCCTTTGATCTATGACTGTCTGTACTTTTGTATATTGCTTTTACTGTCTCCTTAAAGACTTTGTTTTATTTTTTAACCTATTTATTTTTATAACTCTCTATACTCTTTTTCTTCTCTCTCCCAATCCTGTGTACATTTATGTACATTTATCTAACACTGTGACCCATTCAAAGGTCTTTTTTTTATCTGAATCTGTCTTTATTGCATATCTGTAATCATTTTCTGACAAGGAATATTTCTTTTTTGTTTTTTCAATGCTAAGCAGGCATGGCTAGGACTAACTCTACAGCCCTGCCTGTTTCTTCTGCCCAGTCCAACATGGCAGAGGCATGTTCACCGCCTCTGCGAGCCATTTTTACTACCCCACCTCCAGGGATCTATGTCACCATTAAGCAATTTGTTACATGCTACTCAGAGACACCATTTAAGTGTAGGACCTCCCAAAAGAGCCAGAGTTCATCTTGCAGCATGAACCAGGAAGTCAGATCTTAAAGAAGCCATACAACTTTTTGCCACTAACCCTGAGTCAGGAAGACTTCTCTTAAAGGTGCTGTGCCTCTGCTTGCAGCCAGCAAACAGAATCTATATGAAAAATATGGCTACCAAGAAGCTGTGCTTAACTCTGTTCTTTTGTGTCTAGAATTCCTTCCCAAGCTCTCTCAGTTTTTATGTGGGTGTAGTTGCCCCACATTGGCATGCCATTTGTAACTGGAGACTGCTCTTTCATTTCCTGGCCACTCAGACCCAAATAATCACACAAAAGCTATATTAATTACAACAGTGTTCGATCAATGGCTCAAGTGTATTTCTAGCTAGCTCTTTTATCTTAAATTAACCCATTTCTATTATCTTGTGTATTGCCACAAGGCTGTGGCTTACCAAGTAAAGCTCCGGTGTGTCCTTCTCCTTCAGCAGCTACATGGCATCTCCTTGATTCCACCTACTCTCTCTATATATCTCTTCCAACCTGGCTATATTCTGCCCTTCCATATGTCCAAAGCAGCTTCTTTATTAATTAGTGGTATTCACAGCATACAGAAGGGAACCCCACATCACGTTACAGAATTCCTCAAGACATTTAAGAAACACTAAATATTAATATTTTCTATCAAACACTATAAAACTTGTGTTTTTGATAAAGAATTCAACTTTTTTGATCTACCATCTTGTAAGACTTTTATGCAAATGTTTTAATCCATCCTCACCTACTAAACCCTTTGTTTGCACGAAGACTCTTACTGCATTTCAGGAACTTGATGATCGGGAACAGCAATTCCTTGCCTTCATTTCCATTGTGAACTCTTTTAAAAGTAGCCAGTCTTGAAAGACCTGGAGGTCAGACCCCAGCAAATATGGAAAAGACACAGTCAGTCATGACCAACTAAATAGAATAAAAACCAAGTGCATATCCTGTCTTTGTGTTCACTCTTCCAAACATATCCTTTTGATCAAGAATAAAGTTTACCTTATTCGGACTCTTCAATTAGAGTGGTGATCTCCTTTTGTGCAGCTTTGAACTTGTTTCTAACTGATATTCCCTCTTACTAGACTCTAGCTTATGTCAAGTTAAAAAATGGAAAGCTAACCAACACATCCTTTTACCGTTATCTCCTCATTCCTACATAGCATCAGCCCTAGCAATTACCATCCTACTCTCTTTTTAGTCAGTTTTTTTAATTCAGCACAAACACGAGCCCAGTACATGTCTTTCTGTGCCTGACCCATTTCATTGAACATAATATCCTAAAGGCTTTGGAGGATATATGCTCCAGGCTTTGGAGGATATTATCAAAATTTAATACTATCAAAAATTTCAGCATTTTTAAAACGATAATAACATTTTGAATACATATCACTTAGTCTTTGGAAGTTAGATTACTTGTTAAGCACAAAGCCTTCCCTATAGATAGATCCTAAACAATCTCCAGGGAAGTGAAGGGGCAGTATAGGCAGATTTCATATAAAACAGCATACATTATATGTATAAAAATTTGCAAAATCGACATGCTAAGAGCTGAAGGTATCATCATTCCAAATTTGTAGCTTCTGGTTAGCTCCCTCACTTCCTGCTACCTTATTCATTAATAAAGTGTTTACTTAAAAATCAA
Organism: Ondatra zibethicus; assembly: GCA_004026605.1. Lineage (NCBI taxonomy): Eukaryota > Metazoa > Chordata > Mammalia > Rodentia > Cricetidae > Ondatra > Ondatra zibethicus. The sequence goes on along the minus strand of PVIU01016161.1, from coordinate 21,008 downwards.
AGTAAAAGAGATCATAATTCTTTTGAACTCTGTGAGAGGCTTTATAGTACAGAGAAAGGCATGGGATGAATGCAACTATTTGAAGATGTTAGTATAAGTAAATTGTGGGAGGTGGGATACAAAGAAAGAAGAGTGGGATGGCTACTATGGTGTGCCACCCACATATTCCATTAAGAACGTTATGCTAATTCCTTTGCCACTTGGAATGTTACCTTACAAGATTTGCAACTAATTCCCTCCCTAAGAATTATCCTAGGCTGAATCTGGGAGATTGGCTGTATTCAATGTTTCACAGGCTGTTTTCTTCCACAGGGGCAGACTGCATCCTGTGTGAATACAAGAATTCATGCCTTTCTGTGATGGATAGTTTCAATTGTCAATCTGGTTGGATTAATAAGCATGACATTAATAAGATATGAGTGTCAACAAGAACTTTTCCAAAATGGATTTAACTGACGGGAAGGAGACTTACCCTAAATGTGAACAGGTCCCACCTCCAGGAATGTGGTTCCAAACTGAATATATAAAGAAAAGGGGGAAGTCAGTCTTTCAGCATTTCCCCTTTATCTGTTTTATTTTTTTATTTTCTGAAATATGAACAAGCAATTTCCCAATGCACAAATAGGAGCTGTTTTGCTGCCATGCCTTTCCACTATGATATGCTATATTCCCTGAACCAGGAGCCAAAATAAACCTCCCCCCCCCAGAAATTCCTACTTGAAAAATATTTAGTTGCAGCAACAAAAAAGGTAACTAACTAACCTTGAGTTAATTTGAAAAGCACCTGAAGGGCCAGTTCAACCCTCCGAACTTCTCATTTGACTCAGTGAATCTTTGTTACCACTTCTCCCTGAACTCAATCCCCTTTTATTTTTCTTTCTTTCTTTTATTCTCTCTGTCTCTCTTTGTGTCTCTCTCTCTGTCTCTCTGTCTCTCTCTCTCTATCTCTCCTCTTCTTTTTTTCTTTTCTTGAGACATGGTCTCTCTGTGTAGCCCTGGTCTTCCTGGGGGCCAAGATGAACTAAAATTCAGAGATCCTTCTGTCTTTGCCTTTCAGCCTCCTGATTACTAGGATTAAAGACTGGCATCATCAAGCTAGGCTCAATCATATATCTTTTATTCCATGACAGATATTCTCAAGAAAACTTCCCCCAATAAATTCTCTTTATTCAAACCTCAACTTAGGCCTGTTTCTGAGGTATCCATTCTGTAGCAGAAAGAAACATAATTCTGGGTAACCTCATTATCAAAGTACTGCATGAACTTTATTTAAGCTGTCAAAAGAAAATTATTGTGGATGGAATGTAAATGAAATTTAAAAAATAAATTAAAATTAAAAAAGAAAATCATAAGAGATCATGCAACTTCTACTTTGCAAATTGCAGTATCAGAACCACTTTTCAGTGAGTTGGATTGACAAAATTAATTAAACATGTTCTAGCTTTGATTTGTTAAAATGGAGTTGCAAGACTATGAACTAATATGAACCTGTTTTTACACCTATACCTTTTTTTTTGCTGAGATGAAATTCCCTTGGTAAGTATAGCATCATGCATCATAAAATAGTTCTGCCTTGTTCATAGTTTTGGTCTTCTTGACTTCACTTACTCCCAATAAACAACAAGATCTTTTGAAAGAGTCAATGATCTCTTACTATGCTTACTTTGTAAATCAAACTTAGGACACACTATACTGTATTTGACTTATATTATGCTTTTGCCTATCTTGGGAGTTCTCTTCAGTTGGGATACCCCATATAAAACATTAAACTAGAAGAAAAGAGCAAAGATTTCCATTTCTCCCTTCTGATATGTGTAGTAACTTAATCAAGTTTCTTCTGTTCTGTGGGCCTTGTGATCTTCATTCATGAACTGAAGAAATGGTACTTCGGAGTCCCTTTCAGACATTAGACTCTATTTTCAAGATATCTTTATAATCTATGGAATGTCTTTAGAAGTCTCACTAAATGAGATACAGAATTTGTGAGTAAAATAATGACTGATACTGATCTGGACTCTTAATCCAGGTCCACAACATTTATATTCCAAGCACTATTCACAACACCTTCACTCTCTTCTCCTTAAGGCCATGCATATATATATGCATCCAATGTCCTGACTATACGATTGACAGAATATGGAGATTTTAAACCCAACAGTTTATCTCAACTTGATTAATAGAGGCCCATATAACTGGATATTGGGAATCATTGTCATAACCCAAGTGATTTCTATATCGACTACCTAGTAATGACTAAATGAAGGGGCCAAAACTCATTTTTTTCTTTCTGTTTTATTTAAAAATTTTAAAATTTTTATGTACTAGACCCAGTTCTCCCCCCTCCCCTTCTCCTGCCCCCCCACCATTCCTTTCCCACCCCCATCTACTTCTCAGAGAAAGTAAGGCCTCCTTGGGGAGTCAATAAAGTCTGGTATACCAAGTTGAGTCAGGACCAAGCCCCTGTATCAAGGCTGAGCAAGGTATCCTACCACAGGGAATGGGCTCCGAAAAGTCAGTTCATGCACCCAGGATAAGTCCTGGTCCCACTGCCAGGGACCCCCCCAGCAAATCAAGTCACATAACTATCACCCACATTTTGAGGGTCTAGTTCGGTCCCATGCAGGATCACCAGCTGTGGGTCCAGAGTCTGTGAGCTTCCACTAGCTTGGGTCAGCTGTCTCTGTGATTTTCCCAGTCATGATCTTGATTCCCCCTTGCTCATATGCTCACTGGGATCTAAGCTCCAGGATCTCAACCCAGTGCTTGGCTGTGGATCACTGCATCTGCTTCCATCAGTTGCTGGATGTAGGTTCTATGAGGACAATTAGGGTAGTCACTAATCTGATTACAGGGGAAGGTCAGTTCAGGGACCCTTTCCACTATTGCTAGGAGTCTTAGCTGGTTTATCCTTGTAGATTCATGGGGATTTCCCTAGTACCTGGTTTCTCCCCAATCCCTAATGGTCTTGTACCCTGTAAAGATTTGTCACTTGTATTGATTTAATAAAACACTGATTATCCAGTAGCCAGTCAGGAAGTATAGGCAGGACAACCAGAATGGGAGAACTCTGGGGAGAGGAAAGGCTCAGTCTGCAGTGGTCACCCAGATACAGAGGAAGCAAGATGAGAATGCCTCACCGATAAAAGGTGACAAGCCACATGGCTAATACAGACAAGAATTATGGGTTAATTTAAGATGTAAGAGTTAATAAAAAGCCTGAGCTATTAGGCCAACCAATTTATAATTAATATAGACCTCTGGGTGTTTCTTTGGGAATGAATGGCTGCAGGACCGGGTAGGACAGAAACCTCTGTCAACAGATAAGTCTTTCATTTGCTCCCCCTTTCCACCCCATCCCAAAATCGGCCATCTTGAGCACTCATGTTTGCATCCCCCATCCCCTCCCTTCTACTCCCATTCCCTGTTTACTCAGGAGATATTAACTATTCCCCTTTCCTGGGACCCTCCTTGTGTGTCCCTCTTTACATAGCTTCTCTGGGGTTGTGGATTGTAGCCTGGCTATCTTTTGCTTTACATCTAATATCCACTGATGAATGAGTACATACTGGGTCTGGGTTACCTCACTCAGAATGGTTTTTCTAGTTCCATCTATTTGCCTTCAAATGTCAAGATGTCATTGTTTTTTGTCACTAAGTAATACTCCATTGTATAAATGTACCATATTTCCTTTATCCATTCTTTGATTGAGGGACATCTAGGTTGTTTCTAAGTTCTGGTTATTACAAATAATGCTACTATGAACATAGTTGAGCAAATATCTTTGTGGTAAAATTGTGCATCCTTTTGGTATATGTGCAAGAGTGGTATTGCTGGGTCTTGAGGCAGATTGATTCCCAGTTTTTTGAGAAACCATCATACTGATTTCTAAAGTGGCTGTACAAGTTTGAACTCCCACTAGCAGTGGAGGAGTGTTCCACATCCTTTCCAGCATAAGGTGTCATCAGTGTCTTTGATCTTAGCTATTCTCACTGGTATAAGATGGTATCTCAGAGTCATTTTGATTTGCATTTCCATGATGACTAAGGATGTTGAGCAATTAGTTAAATGTCTTTTGGTCATCTGAGACTCGTCTGTTGAGAATTCTCTGTTTTGATCTGTACTCCATTTTTTAATTAGATTGTTTGATATTTTGATATTCGGTTTCTTGAGTTGTTTTAATATATTTTGGAGATCAGTCCTTTGTCAGCTGTGGGGTTGATGAAGATCTTTTCCCATTCTGTAGGCTATTGATTTGTCTTATTTACCATGTCCTTTGCCTTGTAGAAGCCTCTCAGTTTCAGGAAGTTCCATTTATTGATTGTTGCTCTCAGTGTCTGTGCTATTGGTGTTCTATTTAGGAAGTGGTCTCCTTTGCCCATGCATTGAAGGCTACTTCCCATTATCTCTTCTATCAGTTTCAGTGTAACTGGATCTATGTTGAGGTCATTGATCCATTTGGACTTGAGTTTCGTGCATGGGGATAGATATGAATCTATTTGCATTCTTCTACATGTTGACATCCAGTTATGCCAGCACCAATTGTTGAAGATGCTTTCTTTTTTCTATTGTACAATTTTGGCTTCTTTGTCAAACATCAGGTGTTCATAGATGTGTGGCTTAATATCAAGGTCTTTGATTTGATTCCATTGATCCATGTATTTGTTTTTATGCCAGAACCAAGCTGTTTTCATTACTGTAGCTCTGTAATAGAGTTTGAAGTCAGGGATGGTGATGCCTCCAGAAGTTTCTTTATTGTACAGAATTGTTTAGGCTATTCTGGGTTTTTGTTTTTCTATATGAAGTTGAGTATTGTTCTTTTGACTTCTGTAAAGAATTGTGTTGGGATTTTGATGGGGATTGCCTTGAATCTGCAGATTTGCTTTTTGTAAGATTGCCATTTTTACTATCCTACCTATCCAAGAGCATATGAGATATTTCCATTTTCTTATATATTCTTCAATTTCTTTCTTTGAAGACTTAAAGTTCTTGTCATACAGGTCTTTCACTTGTTTGGTTGGAGTTGCCCCAAGGTATTTTATGTTATTTGTGGCTATTGTAAAGGGTGATGTTTCTCTGATTTCTTTCTCAGCCTGCTTATCATTTGTATATAGGAAGGCTACTGGGTTTTTTTTTTTTTTTAGTTAATCTTGTATCCTGCCACATTACTGAAGGTGTTTATCAGTTGTAGGAGTTCCCTGGTACAGTTTTAGGTGCACTTATGTATACTATCTTATCATCTGCAAATAGAGAAAGTTTGACTTCCCCCTTGATCTCATTTTGTTGTCTTATTGCTCTAGCTAGAACTTCCCGAACTATATTGAATAAATATGGAGAGAGTGAACAGCCTTGCCTTGTTCCTGATTTTAGTGGAAACGAAAAGTTCATTTTCTGATGCAACCAATTTGTAATGAGAACAAAACTCATCTCTTACTTTTATACTCTATTCATCTATCCCAGAAAGTGCTTAACTGGTCCCCCTTTACTTGAAACCTGCTATTTCACTCATTTGATAAATATTCATAAAAACTTCGTGTAAGACATTTTTCTTAGATGTATATGGCAGTAAATCAAAAGATATTTATCATTGTAAGTGCTAAAATCAATTGGCAGGGATACACAAAAGGATGAAGTAAAATGTCCATTATTCAGAAGGGTGGCAATCAGGAAAGGGAAATAGGGAGTGTACTCATTATTTTCATGTCACTATGACCCAAATACCAGACATAAACAGCTTAAGGGAGGAAAGATGTATTTAAACTTCAATTTCAAGAGTTTCAGTCCATCATTGCAAGAAGGGAGGATGGAGTCACCATCTGTGTCTGTGGGAGGATAAGAAAGAGCTGCTCACATGATCCCAAACCAAGAATCTGTGAGTGTAGTTCAGGGCTAGTGATATGTTCACAGTGACCTACTTCCGCCACTTAGATACACAGCCTTCAAAGTAGTGCTATGGCTAGAAAGAAAACACTCAAAATACAAGCCTCCGGGGACATTTCAGATCCAAACTAAAAGAGTGATAGCAGAGAGAGGACGTCAGGTTAAAATGAGAGTGATTTACAAAAGGCTTATTGTAAATATGGTTTAAGAAGAAAGAGCTTGGGACAGGGGCATAGATCTCAGTTAGCACTCATCTAACATGCATATAGTACTGCATTCCATACCCAGTGCTGCTAAAATAAGAACAAAGACATGAAAGAAGTAAAAATACAATTTTCAGAAATAGGTGAAGGAAGAGTGTCGCTGGTAGAGTGAAAAAGTACAAAGATACTGAGAGAAAGCGATGTGTAAAGGGGCAAAGTAAATACAATGGAACAGAATGAGTATGAGAGCCAATGGCAATGACATGAGGTCAGAGAGTAAACTGCACAAGGAGAAGAGAGCTATGTTGGACTCAATGAGGGCACTGTGAAAACATGAACTTTTTCTCTGACTTCAGATAGTAGTATGTACGATGATGCAATTTAACTGGACCAAACCGGCCTATCAGGTGATACAAAGACTGTCAGAGGTAGGCAAAAGATCAACTGCAAAGTTATTGCAGCAATCCAGAGAAGAGGTGAAAGTGCCTTAGACCTGACCACGTTGGTTTGAAGTAGGAAAATATTTGGGTATTTTATAGATAAAGTCTATAAATGTTGCCAGCAGACTGAATGTGCAGTAAGAAGAAAAGAATCAAGAATGGCCCTAAGATCTTTGACCAGAACAAAGATAATTTCTATTTATTGACTATAGCTAGAGCAAGATTTAGGGTGAGGTATAGAGCAACAATCCCATTCTAAAATGATGAATTTGAGGTACCTGCAAGTGCAAATGACAATCAGATATGTAACTCACATTGAGGGGTATGGATTCTTATAGAATATATAAATTCGAAAAACCTTAGTTGTATAGTTGACATTTAAAGGCATGTAATATAGGATAAGAGTAGAGAAATGGATATTGACAACTTAACAAGAAGATATTTAAGCATAGGCCTTTAAGAAAGAAACTTCTGGCATGACAGAGTGAGTAGCTCTGCTAACCTGCTTCCCAATACAAATAGTAAAATAAGTGAGCTAATGCTTCAAAATACAGCATTGAAAGACTCTGGGAATGGTCATAAAAAGCAAATAGAAAATTGTTTGTGAACCAATGTTTTCCTTCTCTCTTCCTCTGACCCCCCTCCCAGCTGATATGCAAACTTTTTTCTAAGTTCATGAAGGCACATTCTTGGCTAGCTCCTAGCAAACTGGAGGGCATTCTTCATAGGAAGAGTAGAACCCTGTTGTCAAGTTAAAGCCAGGGCAATGTGGTCAGTAGGTATGTCCATTATCTACTTGTAGAATAGAGCTTCTAACTTGAGGAACTTATTAAATCCTGGTTCTGTATCAGAAAAGGTGAAGGGAAAAGAACTCTGACCACTGCAGCCCCTCCACTGAATGCTCAGCTCTCACAGTATTTGCTCCACTCATAGGGAACCTTGCCATTGCCCCACCTCCAACTGAGAGTCTCTGTATCAGGAGTGGAGATGGGGGTGGGGGAAGATAATCAGGCTATAAAATGGATTGTTCCCATTCTCTTCTCAAAGGAACTGAATTCATTTGCAACTGTATTAGAACTGTTTAAACCTAAGAGCCCCCACAAAGGAATGAAGATAGAATGAAGGGATTTGGGAGGAGATTAGTGGATCTAATGACAACACAATCGAAACTATCTGCAGCAAACATGCAGGAGAGAATGAGCAAATAAAATAGATCAGAAAAGTCTGCCAGGGTTCAAAACAGATACCAAATACTGACTAAAACATTCCTTGGAAGGCACAATTTGATTAGTGCAGTAGTTTGACTCGGGCATTTGAATATTTCATTCTCAGTTGGTAGTGTTGTTTGGGAGGTTTAAGAGGTGTGGCCTTGCTGGAAGATGTATGTTACTAGGGGCAGGCATTGATATTTAAAGCCTTACCCTATTTCCAGTTCACTCTCTCCACTTTAATGCTTACATTTTAAGATATGAGTTCTCAGCTTCCTGTCCCTCCCACCAAGCTTGTCCTTTGCTGTTGTGCCTCTGCTCCATCATGATGGACTCTTACCCCCTGGAACCATCAGCTAAAATAAACTCTGTCTTCCTTAAGTTGTTTTTTGGTGTTTTGTCATAGCCACAGAAAAGTAACTAATACAATTAGATTATAGTAGGTTTCCATTATCCACAAGTCACACAATCCAGGATACTCAGTAAATTCTTAAAACTTAAGAAACTACCAAAAGTAGACATGATTGTGTGCATGCACATATAAGCTTGTATTAATGTGGGTGTCCTTCTGTATATGTGTTGCTTTTATTGGTTGATGAATAAAACTGTTTTGGCCAATAGCTTAGCAGAGTAAAAAATTTTTGAAATTTGAAATTTATGCCCTGGCAATACTGAAGCATGCATGGGAAGCCAAAGCCAGGCCAGGCATCTGATCATAGAGAGAGAATAGGTGAAGTCAAGGAGACACCATGTAGCCACTGAAGGAGAAAGATGCCAGAACATTACTGGTAAGCCACAGCCTCTTGGCAATACATAGATTAATAGAAACAGATTAATAGAAAATAATTAAAGATGTAAGAGCTAGCAAGGAATACACCTGACCCACTGGTCAAACAGTGTTGTAATTAATATAGTTTCTGTGTGATTATTCAGGTCTGAGTGACTGGGAAATGAAAGCACAGCCTCCGTTTACATAATGGTGCCCAATGTGAGCCATTGGCTGAAACAGCTTTGTTCATCAACCAATAAAAGCAACACATATACCGAAGGACATGCCACATTACATGTATACATGTATATATTATACATGTAAAAATATATGTGTGTATGTATATACTAGTATGCAAAGAGTTTCTCCCCAACACATGTACCTGTCAGAGGTAGCAAGGGTAGAAACATAGCTCCACACTAATACCCACAGCAGCTGCAGGAATTCCCTTTCTCCTTAAGGACCTCCACTTAGATAAATCAGGACAAACCAGTATGAAGTAGAGTTAGAGTTTGTTAAAAGATATTTTAACATAAGATCTTATGTGTAAAGTTAATATAAAGAGAGATTCTCTGGGAAAGAATAAGGGATATCTGACAGCATGGTTGTGCACTTCTCAAAGTAAATCATGTCTCGTCTTCCTTACAGTGACTCTGTGTGTGTGAATGTGTGAGAGAGAGACAGAGATAGAGAGAGATCTTCTGTTTGTTCATTTGTTTGTTTTTTAGTTGTATTGCTCAGGGTATAATTTACAACAAGGTTAAAAGATTAGGCAAGCTTAATATTGAAGTAAAGTTTAAAATTAAATATGGGCTTGTTTGCTTATTTCTCCTAAAGAATTCCGTTTTGTAAATGAAACTGTGGCCTGATTTTATGAGGTGTGTTGTTAGATTTATGGATGATAGAAGAGTATTGTTGGTAAAATCTCAAAGTTATAAATATTCCAAACCTAAGTAGGCATAGTTTGCTTATAGTTCTTAATATCCTTGTTTGGGATATCTTTTGGAAACATGAATTGTTTCTGCAGGCAATTTTGTCTTTATCAGTGTTATTGAAATTTCTTCTTTCTTCCAGAAGGAAAGGGAAACTGCATCCCCCACCTTTTTTGTCCTGCCTTACCCCTGTGATAAAGTTTAATTTATAAATTAAAAACAGTAAGATTGATAGAAGCAACAACAGCAAAAACCCAGAAAAATTATAACAATATACTGGTAATAAAGTTAGGTTTGGGAGGCTGGGAAGATGGCTCAGCGGATAAGAGCATTGACTACTCTTGTAGAGAACCAGGATTGCTCCCAACACCCATGTGGTATTAGTCTCCATGGGTAGTAGGTACACATATGGTACACAAACATACATAGAGGCAAAACACCCATACACATAAAGTAAAAGTCAAAGTTTTTAAAATTTTGTCGAGTTTATTTTTTCTCTTTCTTGCAAGATATTGTATTGTACTCACCCCTATTCTTTAGTTCATGTGATGTGATAATAAAGCCTATATGAAGAAATAAAATTAGGTGAATAAAGTAGATAATTGTGATACATTATTACAGTAATTAATAATCAATACAGTATCATGTAGCACGTATAATAAAAGCCCAGAGAAAGATATTGGGGTTCAACCTGAAGCTCAGAAAAGCAAAGCAGTCAAGCTACTAGAGAGCTCTTACCTCTATGACGTCTTCAGACTGAAAGAGAGTGAGTTCCTTTCTCATCTCATCTTATATTCCTCTCTAGTGCTGGTATTAAAGATGTGCACCACTGCCACCTGGCCTCTATAGCTAACTAGTGTGGCTGCTGGGATTAAAGGTGTGTGCCACCACTGCCTAGCTTGTATGGCTGACTAGAGTGGCTGTTTTGCATTCCGATCTTCAGGCAAGCTTTATGTTTAAAAATACAAATGAAATATCATTACAGTATTAGGCTACTACTTGAATGTCAGAATTGCAATATCCAACAGTTAATCGGATTTTCTTTACAGTGTCCAAGATGTCTACTGGAAAGTGTGGAAATGTTAGACAAAAGGATGGGAAAGTTGAAGAGAGATTTCAACATACTACTCACAATGTATACAATTTAAATTAGAAATTATGTTTATATGGAATTTTCTATTTGATGTTTTTTGATCAAGGAATACTAAAACCACTGAATATTCAACTACAGATAAAGGAAAACAATTTTGAAATGGAAAGTATGCCCCAAAGGCAATCCTGGAAGTATAGGACCTTAATGGCTAGATGTGGTTAGGGAAAGAGTGAAAGAAAACAACCATACAGTATCACTATTGTCCCTAGGTATCTGGCATACCCAAAGTTGTATGTGTGTGAGAAGCAACATGAGATGCTTACCACTGTGGCATACCATGAAGAGAAAGAACAGATAAACTTCATAAAACAATTCAAACACTCTAGAAGCAAAAAGTAAGTGTAACAGGGAAAGTAATACCCTGAGTTGCTGCACTATATCATCTAATATCCAGTTTCCAACACTAAAAACAACAACAAACTATGAGGCATTCATAGAAATAGGAAAGCATGACCGGAAACAAATCAGCAGCACAATCTGCCTACAAGAATGACCAGGCACAAGATTCAACAGGAAAGAAGAGTCATTATAATAGATTCATGAAACTAAAGGAAAACTTGATTTAAAAAGTTAACAAGATAAAATGTCCTTTTGACATCAAATGAAGAATATCTAGTAGCATAAATTTGTTAGAAGAACTAAATCAAAGTTCTGAGTTTTCAAGATTAGCAAATATAGTCAAGCTTGGTAATGCATGTGTATTCCCAGTACTTAGGAGGCAGAAATGGTAGGATCAAGAGTTGTAGACCAGCCTGGGATACCAAGTTAGTTCCCGTTCCAAGAAGAGGGGGAGGAGCAGGTGAGAAAGAGGAAGAGAAGAATAGAACAATAACCAAACTGCAAAAACAAAGAAAACACTCAAGGGCTCAACATTAGATCTGAGTTGATAGAAAAATACTAATGGCCTTGGAGAAATATTGGAAGGTATAAGGTTTGCTGACCAGGAGGGAAAGAATGAAGACAAATAAACAGAGCCACAAAGAAATATGGGGAACTATGAATTACACAAATGTATCTAATGGCTATAAAAAGCAAATGGAAACAGGGAAAGAAAAATGTTTAGATAAATTGTAGCTAAAACTCCCTAAATTTATTGACAATAACCTGTCCATCTAGAAGGCACAATAAAACACAAGTAAAGTAAATGCCAATAATCCATAAACAGATACAGTGTAATAAAAATGATGATAGTCAAGGACAAGGACAAAAATCTTAGAATGGCAAAAGAAAATGTATATCACTTATAAGAGATTTTCATTTAGATTAACAGTTGGCTTCATAGCAAAAACAATATAGGTCAGAAGATAGTAGAATTCAGTCTTCTAATAATAAATTGTCGACCAATAATCCTATTTTTAACAAAACTATTGTTCATAAATGACCACAGTACCTGAATACTCATGTTTACTGTAGCTCTATTCAGAATAGTTAAGTCATGAAATCAGTCTAAGTGACTATCAACAGATGAATAATAAAAATATAGCATACATACATAATGGAGTTTCATTTAGACACAGTAGAGAATATTATTTCTAGGAAAAGAAATGGAACTGGTGATAACATGTTAAACAAAATAAATAATACTCAGAGAGACAACTACTAAATGGGTGCTCTCTCATCCGAAGAAACTTACACTTACAAAAAAATATGAGACATGAAAAGAGAAAAAATAGGAGGCCTATTCATGAAAAAGAAAAGCACCTTCCCTTAAGACCTGCCTCTTTTTTCTTTGTTTGCTTTGTTTTTCAAGACAAGGTTTCTCTGTGTGTTGTAGAATATTATTTTAAGATGTGTTACATTTGTTTATGCTGTGGAACATTTGTTTAATGATGCAAAGATGTGTTGCATTCTTTTATATTTTTGGTTATGAGCCTAGCCTTTAACGGCTGAGCCATCTCTCCAGCCCAGTGTTGCATTCTTTATGTTGCATTTATTTAACTATGTTCTGTGAAGCTGTGATTCTTTACTGTCTAAACACATGATGGGCTAATAAAGCCAATACCAAGGTAGTAGAAAGGATAAGTGGGACTGGCAGGCAGAGAGAATAGATAGAAGGAGAAATATGGGAAGAAAAGAGAAAGGAGCAAGAGAACAAGAAGAGGAGGACATCAGGTGCCAGCCACCCAGCTACACAGCAAGCAACTAAGAAAGAAGAAAGGCATACAGATGTAGGATAAAGATAAACACCCAGAGGCAAGAGATAGATGGGATAATTCAAGATAAGAAAAGCTGTCTAGAATCAAGCCAAGCTAAGACCAGGCATTTATAAAAAACAAACAAGACCCCATGTGTGATTTATTTGGGAGCTGGGTGGCGCCCCCCCCCCCAAAAAAAGCCAAAAGAGTCAAAGAGTCAACAACAACATCAGTGTAGCCCTGGCCGTCATGAACTTGCTTAGTAGACCAGGTTGGCCTCAAAGTCAAAAAATCACAGAGATCCACCTGCCTTTGCCTCCTAAGTGCTGGGATTAGAGGTATGTGCCACCACTGCCAGGTTACCTGCCTTTTTTTTAGTTGTTCTGGAGATAGTGCGGCATCTCAGACTCCTCAGTCTCCCCTCAGAGCCTCCGTGGGTCTCTCAGGTTCCTCGGACCTGCTTTGCAGCCCGACAGTTACCAGCAGCTGCCACCATCTTGAATCTGCTCGTGATTTAAAAAACAAAACTCTCAACAAAATCTGCTGAAAGAAATTTCCTTAACACATTAAAAGCTGTTTGAAAATCCTAAAACCAGTACTGCAGTCAGAGAGGAAGAAGAGCTTCTCACGTGAGAACTGAGCTGAAATATGGCTCCTGTTCTTCCTACTTCAACATAGAACAGTAGCTGGAGATTTCAAACCATGTGTTGTGAAATGTATTCTGAGTATGTGAATGCAAAGTGACTTACAGAATACAGTGACTGTAATGATTTCAGCCACATAAAACTGATACTTCCGGGTTCTAGGGGTCATGTAGGTGCAGATAAGCCCTCAGGCAGAAGTGCCTAATGGCCCCTGGGGATGTTAAAAGGTCTTGTGTGACCCACCTGTAGCGTGGATCACATCATCCATGTATGACTCAGCTAAGCCCTTGAGCGCATGTATGGTTGCATCATCCACATATGACTCAGCTAAGCCTTTGTGCATATGTGTGAGCCCCATCATCTGCTTATGATGTAGCCACGTCAATCCCCTGTGTGCATGTGCTAGGCAGCTTTTAAAAACTGGATGTGCCATTTTCCTCTCTCTCTGCACACTGACTTCCCCAGGCCTGTACACGCGCCCTCTAATAAACTCCTAGGCGGGTTTGTTGAATGTTCCATGTTTCCTTTGCACTCGCGCCAGGTAGTTTCAGTGACTAGAAAACAAAAGCAACTGCTAATATATAGAACATCCCCTTTGCCACATCCACCATGGCTCCAGAGTTGGACCTGACTGAGCTATTGAGGGAGTAAAAGGAGACAAACACATAAACACAAACAGAAAGCTGGCTTTAAATAGTCTGCCCTCTCAGCTGGAGAAACCACAGCAGCCTGGAAGTTCAACATGTTTATTATATAGTGTTGAACAGAGAAATGGGGTTACTGCATACAGATAAAGAGGCAGAACTTACAGTATACAACTGGATCAAGGTGCCAGGATTCATTAATCTTTCTTGGTAGGAACAGTCTCTTTAGGGGAGATGGCTTCAGGCTGTGAACATTCACGGGAGAGAAAGTTATGATGGACATTTTGTGCATACACTGTCAACACTTGTACTCATTCTCCCAAGGAAGGCTTTGCCAGGCCTCTGAATCTCGGCCTGGGCGAAGGTGTTACTATACCTCCGTGGATCTGAGGCTCTGGAATCTTTGACATGGCCTACTCATGATAACACAGCACATTCACTCAGGACTTCACTCCCTCGGGGCTTTCTCCACTCCCTACACTCCTTTTCAAGAAGATTGAGTAGACTGTGGGGAACTCTAATAATCCTGTTAAGCATAGAAGAAATGAAGCAAGTAACCACATGGCTTTAATACAGCACCAGTAACTTTCTCCTTCTCACACTTTACAGACACTTGGATGCAAGAACTGACATTGTGACAAGTTCCTTGAATTTATTTTTACTTTATAGCTTGGACTAGGTTGGAGAGAGGTTGGCAATCCAGAAACACCAAAGGGCACAACCCCAAAAGTCCTGATAAAACTTCTCTCTAGCTTCATTTACATAGCATCTAACATCAAAGAAACATTTTCTCAACAAGGTAGAAAATATGGATGGTCACCTGAGGTTACGGCTGCACATAAACAGACACACACACACATGCTCGTGTGCATGCACATATCCACACATATCATACACATACAAGTAAGAGTCTCAAGTAGGTAGGTAATCTAAGTTTCTAATTTAAAAAATGTGGAAAAAGAAAATAAATCCAAGAACTAGAAGGAAAGAACAGAAATCAACATAATTGAAAACTGAAAAACAATAAAGTAATAGAAGTGGGGAAAAGCTGCTTCATCAAGAAAACGGATCTTGTAAACATTCTAGAGAACAATTGGAACATAGGGGTGGAATTCCCCCTAGACCCCTGTAGCTGTCAGGGCAGCATTCGGGCTGCCACGCCCTTTGAAAGGCAAGCCTCATTTCAGACAATTTGCAGCATACTCTGATTCGCTCCCAGGCTGCCTGGCCTCTCACATCATGACTCATATTTCCATTACCAGCCTCACAATTTGGCAGAACAGAAATAAATGAGCTCTGTAGTTAGAGCTGGATTTTGTTTCCTTATGCTTTCCAAATTGTGAAACCAAAATAATTGCCTTGACACTCATTTTTCTCCTGAGGAAAATCATGTGATTTCCCTTCTCAGGTTTATCCTGAGAATGAAACAAAATTGGCATGTGCATTCTTAACAAATGAAGAACACTCACTAAATGTGAGTTTGCCTTCCCCTTGTCACAGTTGAGTTTTGGACATGCCAAAAGAATTCATGGTGGTAATGATGTCTTAAAGCAATGACTAAAAGGAAACTGGTCAATACAACTTGCCAGATTTCTCAAAGTGTTGCCTATGATAGTCTACTGAATTCCTG
>PVIU01016160.1:0-45864 GCA_004026605.1 Ondatra zibethicus | reverse complement strand
TGATTCTGCCCAACCCCCCTTTTTATGAGTGTATTCGAAAAGTGTTATGCTTCCAATTGCAGTGTAGATTTAGCTTTAAATTTCATTTAAAATGCTAGCAGAATTTCTGTTATTTCTCATCTAACCTCTGGGAGGTGGCTCTTCTCCCTGCACTGTGTTTCAAGTAAGGCAGTATTTATTGGCAACACTGGATTCCTTGGTGTGCTTACTATTCTTTAAGTTTTTGAAGCTTTTTTTTCCTACAATATCTCCATATGATTCAAGCATTATGGTTTTGTAGAATATATGACTTTTGTAATTATTGTTACCATGAAGGCAATGCTCTTTCCAAGTTTCTGTATTCAAAACAAAGCCAGAAGCCCACTCACTCATTTTAATACCTCAAAATATTATATTTAACATATAGAAACTACGAAATAAAATCTTTTGTGTAAAGATTTGCAAAGGGTATGCTCTATTCTTGTATCAACCCATTAGAACAAACTGAAAGAAATATGAACTACTTCTTGTGAAGCCTCCAGTGGTTGGCATTAAATCTAGAAATTCATATTCAGTGACACATGAGGCAAATAGTCTTATGTTTAAAAAATCTCTCCAACAATGTTAAAAAGAAATGATATCAATTTATTTCAAGCTTCCTACTAGCTGACTTCTACTTCCTTCTGTACATTCTGTTTCCCCTTGCATCATGAGTGCCCAAGTATGACTAAAATTTACTTTAAAATTTGAATATAATATTTTAAAGGAATAAATGCAAAAAGCCAATTTTATACCATAATGACTATTGTTAATATTAATATATGTTTGAGAATCATTACTATATTTTTTATTTATTGAAAACAGATTATTCTTGCATACAATATATTGGTGTAGGAGGTTCTTCTGTATTTGCTTTGCTTTCAATGGTGAATAAAGAAACTGCCTTGGCCTTTTGATAGGGCAGAAATCAGGTAGGCGGAGTAGACAAACTGCACCCATATTCCCAAATATTGTTTATAAATGTTCTTTTACATTTAAAGGGGGATATGATATAGATATGAATAATTTACATTAGTATAAATTTTTCTTTGTTATATGTATATGATTTCTGATTTTGATTAAGATATTGTGATTGTATAGTTCATTTAAAAATGTAATGTATAAATAGGAAATATAGGTTGTTAATGGATAATCATTGATAATAGTCAAGCTTGTAGTCATGTTAGTTAGATTTTCTAGATGTGATAGATATAGTTCAGATAGGCATTCTTCATATCTTTCAAAGACTACAGAATATGGCATTTAATGTTTTAATAATTTAGGGCTTTTCATGACAATGAGACACGTCTGCTCCTGGCAGCACCAATCTACTTCAAGAGGAAGATGGTCATCGAAGAGGCTCCTTAGACATTTGGTCAAGAAAATGCTCTTGCCTGGACTGTTGCATAAACTGGACATAAAGAATCCACAGAGAGAGGACTGCTAAACTTGCCTAAAGGTAAGATGATCCTTCGGGGTTTCTGATTCATAAAAGAGTCTGCAAGACATTCTGCAGGATACAGAAGAAAGTGACTAAACTGTCTTTGAAAGTTCCTGCTTCATGGAAATGTCTGCAGGATACTGTGAGCCTGTAAGCTAAAGATGGATGCCCCAATGGTACAGAAAAACTTTGGGTGACTGTCCAGGAAGTGAGATGTCTCTGTCATTTCTAGAGTTTTGGAAGTTGCTTACTTCTTGTTAACTTAGGTAATATTATATCCTTCTGGAATCTTTGATGGAGTTGAAGAATAGATAGATAGTTACACTTTTCCTTTTTCTGATAAAAGATAAAATAGATATAAATAATGTAACTGTAATTCTTGCTTGATAACTATTTTGTTATATGTAATTTTACTATGTTAAAGTGAAAGCCTTTCTGTTTTGTTTAAACAGAAAAAGGGGAAATGGTGTAGGAGGTTCTTCTGTATTTGCGTTACTGTCACACCAGGGCTGGATGAGGCAACTGGGTAGGATAAAAAGAATCTCGAGAGCATGACAAAAGAGTCAGAGTCACCTGCTACCATAATTAAGAAAAACACCAAGCTAACAGCCATAATATAGACACAGAGGACCTGGTGCAGACCCATGCAGGCCCTGTGCTTGTCACTTCAGTCTCTGCGAGCCCTGCTTAGTTGAATCAGTGGACCATGATCTTCTGGTATCCTCCATCCCCTCTGACTCCTACAATCTTTCTTTCCCTCTTCTGCAAGATTCCTCAATCTCTGAGGGAAGGAGCTCAATGGAGACATTCAGTTTAGATTCTCTCTCCACATAGTGTCTGGCTGTGGATTTCTACATCTGTTCCCATCTGCTGCAGGAGGAAGCTCCTTGGATGAGTATTGGGCAAGGCAGTCATCTATGAATATAGCAGAGTATCATTAGAAACCATTTCATTGACTTTATATCACCAGTTGTGTTTATTTCTGCCCTTGCTCACTTGGCTATTCAGTCTCCAATTCCTAGTCATGAGAAACTATATTTAGAAGCTTTTGACACAAAAACAATATGTATGGGGCAGCATAAGTCATATATTAATTGGTTTCTTTTGTTGTTTCAGAATGTATGCACATAACAAAACATGGTATTACATGCTGTATATGTACACAGATATTCTTAAACTAAAACTTCATATTTACAGCCCTTTAGTGCCTAAAGTGTATATGTATACATCGTATACATGTATAGTAATAACTTTTCTGTTGCAACTCAGGAAAGTCAAGGGCTTATTTTGCTTACATTTCCAGAGAGGATACAGCCCAATGTGATCAGAAAGGCCTGGCAATCTGGAAGCAGAGAGATCACATTTCATCCACACAGAGACAGTCTAGAGAGAGAATGGGAGGTGGAGCCAGACTTTAAGACTTCAGAGCCTGCCTCGAGTTATATAATCCCTACATCAAGGTTCCCCTTCATAAAGATTATAAACCCTTCCAAACCAGGGCCACCACCTGGGAACAAGTATTCAATACATACAAAAAGTGAACCTTCTTCTTTCAATGATAGAGGCATTTAAAATTCAAATTCTGAGCAGTTACTATTACAGCTTTGCTTCTGTCAGAGTTTTTCTTCTTGTTGTTCTTTCATTTTTTAAATTTTTTTATTTATTTATTTTTGCTGTGCATGTACTGTGATAGAATGATATACACTTTTCTATTTTTTTATTTAAAAGATTTTTTCATATTTTTCATTTTACATACCAACCATAGTTCCCCATCTCTCCTCCTCCTCCTTTCCCCCAGACACCTCCCCCTACTCAGCTCCCTATCTGCTTCTCAAAAAGGCTAAGGCCTCCCATGGGGAGGCAACAAAGTCTGGCATATCAAGTTGAGACAGGACCAAGTCCCTCTTTGCTGTATCGAGGCTGAGCAAAGGATCCCTCCATAGAGGATGGGCTCCATAATGTCAGTTCATGCACTTGGGATAAATACTGCTCCCACTGCCAGTTGCCTTACAAACTGCCCAAGCCACAGGGCTGTCATTCACATACAGAGGGCCTTGTTTGACCCTATGCAGGTTCCCCAGAGTCAGTGAGCTTTGATGAGCTCTGATCAGCTGTCTCTGTGGGTTTCCCCATCATGATCTTGACCCAATCACTCATATAATCCTTCCTCCCTCTCTTTGACTGGACACCTGGAGCTCAACCCAGTGCTTAGCTGTGGATCTCTGCATCTGCTTCCATTAGTTGTAGATGAAGGTTCTGTGATGACAATTAGGGTGATCACAATCTGATTACAGAGGAAGGCCAGTTCAGGTACCCTCTCCACTATTTCTAGAAGTCTTAGCTGGGGTTATCCTTGTGGATTCCTGGCAGTTTCCCTAGCACCCGATTTCTGCTAACCCTATGATGCCTCCCTCTATCAAGATATTTACTTCCTTGCTCTCCCTCTCTGTCTCTTCCCCAGCTCAACCATTCCGTTCCCTCATGCTCTCCTCAAATGCTGGTAACCTATGATTTTTGACCAAATAAATTAAATTATTGACACATTATATTCCCCAAATGGACAATTAACTATTCTCTAAAACCCCTAATATCATATGGTACAATAGACTTGAGGGTGTGGGAAGCAGATGAGGATGTAAATGGAGCATTTAGTAGAAAATACCAAATAAAATTAAGTACATAATTCTAAATTTCAGTAGAAAACCATCTATTCCACAGAAAAGTGTTACTCTTGATTTGAAATATGTACCACTGAGTCTGAAATATGACTGGGAGTCTAGACTTCAGTGAAAAATAACTGAATTTCCAGCTACATCACAGGAGATATCTGAGCAAATCTACAGAGTTTTATAAGAAGCAAGTGTAGTAACAAGACACTTGGGATAGAGGATAGTGTCAGTAAAAGTTCCACCATAACCATACAGTATATCAAGAAAGACATAGAATAACAATAAACCTTATATACTTTATACAGTATAAGAAGAAACCAAGGGATATCGTGACCTTGAAACAACCAACATTTATTTTTGACTAACTATAGACTTTCAGTAGACTAGATAACTAGTAGTAGTCTTTACTTTCCATGACATTCATTCTAAGACCAGTAGCTATTCATGACTTACTCCTCGGGAAATGAGATTAATGAAAGTTAAAGAGAAAGTGGGGACAGATGGAGTCACACAATACACCTGAAAGCATGACTCATAACTGGCATCCTGTCATTCCTGCTTCTAGTTCACTTGCCAAATAGTTAAATCCAAAGACATTGATACAGGAATGCACTACTTGTGGAGACAGGAGGTTTAAAGAATATTGAGAGAGAAGATAAAAAATTAAGTTGAGCAAATAAGTGTCTTGCAACATTTACTACTGGGATAAAATTGAACTTCTATTTCCCAGGTCAGTCTCTTTTATTGAGTCAACATTTTTCTCACAGTAGCCATTTAACATCTCCCTAAGGGATTTCTCCATGACAAAGAGGCCAGGAAGACATACATTTGGTCACAATTCATTGGCAAATCAGTGTGGTCTAGAAGACATCTCTAGGACTAGATAACTGACAGAACCAGGGATAGCTCTGAGAATTAATTATATTTATAACTTCTTCCAAACCACAGAATGTGAATATCTCATCAGCACAAAAAGTATGAAAATATTTGACTATGAGAATTGAATACAAGCTAAGACATGGCGACACATACTACTTTATCAATTAATCAATTTAATATTATAGAATAAATATAAGAGGATGATATTACAATACAAATATTAATACAGATTTAATTTTCATATGTTAGAAATGAGCTTAAGTATAATAGACATTAGAAGAGTCACAACCTATACTACAGATTCATTTACTATATATTTTTGAATTTTTTTCATTTTTCCCCAGCTTCACATACTTTATAGTAAAATTTAGTTATTTTTACCACATTCTTGCTCTTATTCCCTTCTTCCTCCCCCTAGAACTCTTTTTCTCCAACATGTCTCTGGCCTTCTTTCATGTCTTCATTTTTTGTTTATGGTCCACAGATGTTACTTACAGCTCAGTGAAAGAGTGCTTGCCTCATATTTGTGGTGGGTCAATGAGTTCAATCCTTAGTACTTCCAAAGAAATAAAATGTGCATTGTGTATTTACAGGTGTATAAAACTTAAAGAAACTTCAAGCGATCCACTAACAGATAAAACAAAAAACTTCGTTAGCAATAACATATATAGTGTTTTTGTTGTTGTTGAGGCTTGAAAGTTGTTCCTCTGAGGGAGGCTTGCTCACCATGTCAGAATTAAATAGTCTACTTTAGGAAGCATGACCTCATGAAGGGTGGTTGGGCAAGTCATAAAATGGCTTTGGAAGAGATTAATATCAATCTTTTAGAGAAGTTACAGAAAGGAAATTGCTGTCTCTTTTTCCTCCCTGGCTAGATTCTGTCTCAATGTGTCATCCTCACTTTAATCAACTGATTCCATTTTCATTCCTCCACTCTGTGGTGATACAGCCATGGGTACTTCATCACCAGGGCAGCATCAGTACCATGATATTTGGATCTTCTAGCTATCAGAATCGTGACCCCCCAAAAAGCCTCTTTGCCTTATATGTCATCACTTAATATATATGCCTTATATATTAAATTTAATATATAATTATATATTAATTCAGAGTAATAATAGTGATTATTAACAAAATACCAATGTAAAATGCTATTCATTCATTATTTCATTTCTATAAATTATGTACTTCCCTACTAAAATATGAATTATGTAACATTGCTGACATAGGATAGGACCAATGTAAGAGAACAAACAGCTCACAAACTCTGGTCTATTCCCTTAGCCTATTACCTAGTGAAAACACATGTGTTTTCTCTTCCTCTTGCCTCTTACTTACGCTCAATTACCAGATTTTGTTCCAAAAATTATTTTAAGCCCCAGGGCTGAAATGTTTGCAGAACCTGAGTCCTTTATGATTATAAGAAGTTATAGAGGAGGGATCAAAATAGCTATACAGTGGCAATGGGGAAATTGCTTCTAGGGAAGCACTTTGCTCCATCAAATGCCTTTGCTAAGGCCCAGCATTGACTGAGATCTCAGACAGTATGTAGAAGCAAAATCACACTTGCTTCACAATCTGTGTCTCTTCCGTGGTGTTACTGAGGGGAAAACCAAGCTAAGCTCTTCGGCTTCAAATGCTGCTAGTTAACTTAAATCACTAATTTTGAAAGCCACATATCTAGACAATAAAGTATGGATTCATAAGAACTTACAAGTTATAACACTTCTGGGAGATAGATTGTGATAGGTGTCTTTTTTCTTCTGTTGTATCTTCTATTATATATGCTGTTTTAAAGTTAAATCCTACTCAATACTACAAATCGATGTGTTGTGCAAGACAGTTATTCAAGGCTAACATAATCTAGTGCTTCTGCAGTTAACTGTTTCTTTTTCTAAAACTTATTTTACATCCCAGCCACAGTTTCTCCTCCCACCTCTTCTCCCAGTCTCCCTCCCCACCTCCCCTCTGCCCCCTACTCCTCCTCCATTTCTATTAAGAAAGGGGAAGGCCTCCAACAGATACCAACAAATCATGGTATATCAAGTTGTAATATGTACCTCCTCTAATATTAAGGCAGGACAAGGCAACCCAGTATGAGGAATAAAGTCTCCAAAGCCATCAAAAAAGTCAGAGATAATCCCCACTCCCATTGTTAGGAGACCAAGTTACACAGCTGTCACATATATGCAGGGGGCTTAGGTCAGTCCCATGCAGGCTACCTGGTTGTTGGTTCAGTCTCTGTGAGCCCCTATGTGGCCAGGTTATTGATTCTTTCAATAAACGTGAAGAGGGATGCTAAGGTGCCAAATGAAAAGGAATGCCAAAAAGAAATCCCACACTAGCTCAGAATTGAATATAATGAAGTGTTATTTAGGGGTAGGCTCACAGATCAGAGTCCTCTGCTTGAACAGGGAATCCACAGCTACAAGAGAGAGGGAGAGGGTGCTTTACATTGGCATTTATAGTATAGAAGGCCACACCCTAGTGGACAGATAACTTAAAGGCTACTGGCTGAAGGATTTCCTGTAGCAACTCCCCCTTTCGTTTAAAAAAGAAAGTTTTAAGCCTAATACAAAAGTTATATACCATAAGAACAAATATCAAGCATAAAAATTAGAATTACAACCAGCATAAACAATATCAATCAAGAAACATTTGATAAATGTTTCAATAATTGTCCTAACCTAAGGAGTCTAAGTCTTGTATTAGAACTTGACCAAGTCATGAGAGGAAAGTAACTATGACTATCTTTTGAAGACCCAAGAAGGGAAATAATATTACTTGAGTAAGCAAAAAATGCAGTCAAGCAACTCTTCCAAAATGTTCAACAAATGACAGAGACAACTGGTTACCTGGGCAATCACCCAAAGTCTCATTTGCAGCTTAGGAGCAAGCAACTTTTGCTAAGTCCTAGAGGAACTGATAGACCATTTTCAGAGGCAGGAAATTTTTCAAAACCATCTTATCCTGTCTTGGCAGGATTTGACAGTCTTTTTTCTTGTATCCTGCTTACCCTTTCCGGATATCATGTATTTTGTCAGTAGTCAATGCATGGGCAGGTCCTTGCTCAAAGGCCAGTTTTGCTAAGAAGAAAACAAGCTCCAAGTAGAGTGTATTCCCAAGAGAACAGATTGGTGCTGCTGGGAGCACAGCAACATAACACTAAATTATTTAAATGCCATATTCTACAGCTCTTTAAAGTGGTTGAATATTACCTATCTATGCATAATAAAATCTCTATGTATCTAAAGAACCTGATTAGTCTAACTATAAGTATGACAAACATAGATGACTATTGACCTATAATTCTTAATTCCTATATAATTAAAGACTAAGGCTTCATATTAGAATATTAATCAATCTTTAAACATGATGTAACAAATGAGGAAAATTACCTCAAATGTATCAATATACAAAATATCTTAAGTAGAGGTAGAAACATACATGCATACAATATGACAAAATAACTTTGCCTAGGTATACAAATATTGTAGCCAAAAATAAGGAACATATTCAATATAATTTAAGTTTGTAGCAATATACAAGAATCTATACCAATATAAATTGCCTATAAATAATAGTTCACAAGTATTCACTCTTTTACTCACTATTATTATTAGTGTGAGTAGCTCACACTAATCTATTATCCCATTCAATTTTAATTTTTTTCAAGGAGATCCCTGAGCCTACATAATTTCCTCCCAACCCCCAACCCTATACCAATTATAATCAACCCCTAATTGATGTCCCTAACCCTGAGGACAAACATTGTTGAGAGCGGGGACATCGTTTTTCTAGAATTGCTTCCCATTGTCATGGGGGCAAGGTTCTTTCTATGGGAGCCTGTGAAAGTAAAATGATGGTTAAGTTTCCAGACTACTGTCTGATAGATTTGCAAATAGTCTCCTGGTATTCAGTAGGGTTTTTCTGAGGTTCCTATTTGGAGTTCTGGCCAGAATATTGTAAAAAGGTGCACCATTTCAGCTAACCAAGTAGGAACCATTTTGAGAAGCTGATACCCAAAACAAGTCTTATAGTAGCACTAACAGCATCATGACATCATATCAACCAGGTGGAGTCATTGTTGTGGGGCCCCATCTTCTTCCTGGAAACATCAAAGATTACTGCAGAAAAATTCATTGTTCATTGTGGAAAACTTAAACATTATTTATACAGATGTATATTCAATAAAAGGTACAAAATAAACAATAATAAGTAAGAAGTAAAGTAAATATTTTTCTGAATTCTTTCTTCTTTCTGTCCCATACCATGTCTGCTGACATGAAACTGAAACACTGATTTTTTATTTTAACAACATGATTGGATTTAGAGACAGACACAGCCATTGTCCAACTCCAAAGCCAACTTTGATTTTTAAGTCAATCATGATTATTATTCCAGTTTATATTCAGAGAATCTTACCCTCAGATGGCCTGTACTCATAAAACATAATTCTCTTTGCTTTGTGATCCTATCAAGGTTCTTATCCTCTTTAGGCATCTAGATGTCCAGGGTCTCTTGATTTTTTTGAAAATGAGTATTTTCCTGCAAAGATGATAACAAAACCCTGCCCCAACATTTATGAGGTTTCCTTACCACCTGTATGGTTGTCATCCCTGTGGATAAGCTGTCATTTATCTTTTTCAACAGATTTCTCTTTTTCAAACCAATCTTTATTAATTTTGATGGTATCCATAACTTTTCTTCCCCTGTGGAAACAAGAGCAAAACCCCTTCCCCAACACAGCACATCTCCTGGTTTCCATTATGAGATCAACACATCCTTGAAATACAAGACCTTATGTAATTCAGAAGACTTTTCTATTTTCCAATATCTCTCTGCTACTGTTGTTCCTTTCTCATTAGTGTTAAGATGATTGAAGGTTAATAAAACATTACATAATCTATGTAATTATGTAATTTCTGGGGGTATTTTCCATCCATTTCTATTTGTTTAACATATCCTTTATAGTTAAATTTAATCTTTCTATAACTTCCTGACCTATAGGATTGTTTGGTATACCTATAATATGCTTTATATTATAATAAGCAAAAAACGGTTTCCTTTTCTTAGAGATATATGCTTGACCTTTATGGTTATCTTTACCATTATCATATGCTGGACCATTGTCTTTATTTTGCAGGTATACCCATGATGACCACAATTACTAATAAATGTGTGATTACTGAATCAGCTTTTTCTGAGCTCAAAGCAGTTGCCCATTGAAAACCTGAATAAGTGTCAATGGTGTGGTATACATATTTTAATTTTCCAAATTCTGCAAAGTGGAACACTTCCATCTGCCAGATTTCATTCCTTTGAGTACCCATTGGGTTGCTCCCTGAAGATAGTAGTGTTTGGTTATAGAACGATCAAGTAGGACATCTCTTTATAATCTCCTTAGCTTGTTGCCATGTAATAGAAAACTCTTTCTTTAAACCTTTGCTGTTGACATGATGTTTCTTAGGAAATTCTGAGGTCTTCAACACACTTCCAAACGATAATCAATCTATTTCTGCATTACCTTGTGCTAGAGGACATGGCAGACCCTTACAGGAGTAGATGTGTGTTATGAATATGAGACAAAGCCTATTCCTGATTATATCTTGAACCTGTAAGTATAACAAAGTCAATTCTGTATCATCTGGTATAAATTCACTGGTTTCATTATGAAAGACAACTCTTTCTGCATATTGTGAATCAATAACTATATTAAGAGGTTCTTTAAAATCCCATAGTACCATGAGAATAGCATATAATTCTGCTTTTTGGACAGAATTATAAGGGCTTTGTTTACCTTACTTAACTCTTCTGATTTGTAACCTGCCTTTCCTGATTTATTTGCATCAGTATAGAATGTACGAGCTCCAGTTATTGGTGTGTCCCATACAATGTGGGAAGTATCCAAGTAGTCCTCTTTGTAAGGTTAATTCTATCACTTTTGGGATAATTACTATTAATCTCTCCTAAGAAATTATCACAAGCTCTTTGCCAAGATACATTGTCTTCCCATAATCTTTGGATTTCATCAGTAGTAAAAGATACTATAATATCTGCTGATTCTAAACCTGCTAGTTGACAAAGTCTCAATTATTTTATAATCAATTCAGAGACTTTTTCCACATAAGTTATTAATTTTTTACTTTTTCTTTGTGGTAAAAAATATCCACTCTAAGATAATATTTTCTTTTGCATTAAAATTCCTGTAGGGGAAATTCTGGAAGGCAACATTACTAGAATGCAATTAATATTTGGATTCACCCTATCCACATGAGCCTCCTGTTATTTTTCTTCAATAACAATCAATTCCTTTTCTGTTTCAGCTGTTAATTCGCTGGGACTATTAAAGTCTTTGTCACCATCTAAGGTTTTGTTTAAATGAACTTTTAGATCAGGTGTTATCCCAACAGCTGGTCATAGACTGGAAATGTCTCCTAACAATCTTTGAAAGTCAGTAAGAGTCCTTGATCAGTCTCTCCTAATTTGTGCCTTTTGTGTTCTAATTTTCTGTAAACCTATTTTATAACCTAGGTAATTGACAGAATTTCCTTTCTGTATATTTTCAGGAGCAAGTTTACTTCTTCAAACATTCTTTCTAAAGTATCTACACTTGAATCAGATAGCAAAATGTCATCCATGTAATGGTAAATTATATATTTAGGAAGTTTTTTTACATAATGTTTCCAATGACTGACTTGCAAAGTATTGGCATAGGGTGGGATTATCGAGCATTCCCTGTGGGAGGATGGTTCACTGGTATTGCCTAGTAGGCTGAGAATTATTATAAGTAGGCACTGTGAAGGTAAATTTTTCTATATCCTTTTAAATCAATAACTATAAGAGGCCATCCTTTTGGTAATAGAGAAGGCAGAGGATTCCAGATTGTAGAGGGCCCATAGCTTGAATTACCTTGTTGACAGCTCCTAGATCTGTCACCATTCTACATTTACCAGATTTCTTTTTAACAACAAATACAGGAGAATTCCAAGGACTATTGATTATTCAATATGGTGATCATCTTGATGCTCCTGTACCAGCTGTTCTAAAACTTTTAGTTTGTCTTCTGTTAAAGGCTACTGTTTAACCTATATTGCTTTCTCAGTTAAGCATTTTAAAGGTTGGTACCTCTAAAGGTTTGCTAGTTGCTTTTGTGTTATTGCACAGCCTGAATGGCTGGTGATCATTGTGTATAGTACCTTATAATACCCTTCCCAGAAATATGAGTTTCTGGGACTTCAGGAATGTTAATCTGGGCATTCCATTGCTGCAACAGGTCATTACACCATAAATTCACTGCAATATTAGGCACATATGGCCTCAGCCTTCCTCTCTGTCCTTCTGGTAGTATACATTCAACCCACCTTGTACTTTGTTTCACTTGAGATATGTTTCCAATTCCTAGGAATTGAACATCTACCTCTTGAAGAGGCCAATTTGGATGCCAAGATTCTGGAGTAATGATGCTCACATCCACACCCATGTCAATCAAACCCACAATTAAAATGCCATTTATACACTCTTAGCTTTGGTCTTTGATCATTTATAGAAGTCTTCCAAAATATACATTTCCTATTTCCTATTGGAATTTTTGATTCATCCTTTATGTTTATTCCATCATCCAGAACAGTATAGGTTTGTTTTCTTTTTTAACAGAAGGCTCTCGATTTTTTAATTTTCATGGTGAGACATGTCCTCTATAGTGACTGGAATGACTGGACCCTTTTGACTTGGGGGCCTGCAAGAGGCCCTCTTAAGGAGTTTCCCAATTATATCAGGTTGCCTTGTCTCTCTTTTGTTGATCTGCATTTATTGGTCCAATGTTGGCCTATGCCACACCTTCTACATGGTCCAGAAGATTGATATTGTTTATTTTTGCCTTTCACAGAGGAGACATTATTTCTAGGAATTTCTTGTCTACAATCCCTTCTCAGATTCCTATTCTACCACAATTAAACATTTGGCATTTTGATGTCTCCTCATACCTTTGGAAATTTTTCTCCTACCCAAGATCTGTATTATAGTCAAATGTCTCAATGTTCATTGTATGTAGGGACCATTCATCCATGGATAAGATCTAACCTTTAAAGACCCAAGTATCTTTTTGCATTCTAAGTTGGCATTTTCAAAAGCCAAGTATTTTCATTCTAAGTTGACATTTTAAGTACTTTCATTCTAAGTATTTTGCATTCTAAGTTGGCATTTGCAAAAACTAAGTACTTTCAATAAGTACTCATCTAGCATCTGGATCTGTTACTCCTATTTTTCCAGCCTTAGTTAATCTTTGTAAAAAAGAAAGTCACTAAAGGGTTCTCTCTTGTTTAACCCTGGTATATGATTCAATTCGTTTTCCTGATTCTTGAATTCTGCCACAAACATTTAAGGCTGCTTTGTGGCATAGGGACAAGATTTGTTCTTCATAAAGAGCCTGTGGGTCAACATAAGTGCCCTTGCCAAGGATTTGATCTTGGTAAGTCTCAAGTCCTTTTGCTTTTCTGGATTGTTCTAAAATTTTTTCCCCTTCTCACAAATAACATTTCCATAGCAGTATAGACCCATCATCCAGGACTTCTGAAACTAATTGTAGCCTGTTGTGTGGGGTAGCCTTATTGCTAGAAGCCCATATCTTTACCATCTCCCTAACAAATGCTGAATGCAAGCCATAAGATACTACTGCTTGCTTAATTTCTTTTAGATTATTCACTACTATAGGTATTTATCTACCTTCTTTTTTTTCTTTTTCTTTTTCTCTTTTCTTATTTATCTACCTTCTTTGGATCCTTTTGGGCATTTAGAACTTTATGCTTTGTCAGAGTAGATTATAGGGTAGGAAGCTAAAACCCTGGGTAAGTCATCTCTGACAGGTACTGACAATCCTGTCCTCTTATCTTCTTTCCTTGCTCATAAGCTCCAATAATTTACTCAATCTTTTTTTATTACTGTTTTATGTAAAGCCTGAATCTCCTGGCCTATATATATTTCTAGTGATTTCATTGAGGTACCTAGTCTCTGGTCCTTGTTCTGCACTTGTGATTCCAAGGTCTGAAGTTTTTCCTTTATATATAACATCTCATCTGTGGACATTATTTGGATAATGTGCAAATTGCCTTCCTGGAGAAATACTTTATCTACTTACCTATCATAACTTTTTTTAACAGATTTTGATTATCAAATTAAAAGGTATGAATTTTTTCAGATAATTTTTCAGTATCCTTTGACATGGATTGAATTTTGTCTGTCAAATTAATGTTATCCTTTTCAATAGTATTAGTTTTTTCAGGTAACTTTTGATATTTGATGGTATGAATCCTGTCAGCTAGCTGTTCATTATTAGTCTATAAATACTGTATTATTTCTAAAAATGCCTCATTCTTGGCTCTGTTATCAAACCATTTTTAAGGATATAATATGAAGAAATTATATCTTCATAAAACTGAGTTCCAATATCCAATAAATGGATGTATCACAATAACCATATAAGCCTTGCAGAATGCATTCTAATACTATCAGCACAAAGGTTTGATGTAGGAGGTTCTTCTGTCTATGTGTTGCTTTAATTGGTTGTATAAAAAAACCTGCCTTGGCCTTTTGATAGGGCAGCACTTAGGTAGGCGGAGTAGAAAAAACTGAATTCTGAAAAGAAGAGCAGAGTCAGGCAGACACCACGAATCTCCTGCCTGAGACAGATATAAGTTAGAATCTTGCCGGTAAGCCACAGTCATGTGGTGATACACAGATTTAATAGAAATGGGTTAATCAAGATGTGAGAGTTAGCCAATAAAAGGCTAGAGCTAATGGGCCAGGCAGTGTTTAAATTAATACAGTTTCTGTGTGATTATTTTGGGTGTATTTCAGGTGTAAGCTAGCCAGGCAGCTGGGACAAATAAAGGGCTTCCACTCTCCCCTACAAAAAAAGGTTATTAAAATTTGGCATGCTGATGTTGTCTGCAAATAATATACATTTTTGACGTATTAATTAATCAAATAGTTACCTGTGTTATGAGATCCGGTAAATTGTTTTTGGTATAATAATCTTTATTATCCAGCAGATGTCACAGTTGCAGAGTTACGACCTGCAGCACAACTGGTGGTGTCACCAACAGTCCTGCTCATCTTCGGCCTTCTGCCTTGGTGCTGGTAAAATCAACTTTGTACATGAAACAAGGAGCCCAGAACTCACAAGCAGGGCACACAAACGGGAAGCTGATCAAGTCACCACATAGTAGGCAATGTGGCAGTGGTGGTGGGGAAATGTGCACGAGCTCAGAAAATTTCCAAGTCACCTTACACTTAGCTCCACTGTGGCAGGGGAGAAGATAAAAGCAAGCCAGGCAGGAAAGGGTGGAAGACCTTCTGTGCCATGAACCATTTTGACATTTTGACCATTCCACCCAGTAGGTGTGGAGTCAGGATCTACATGGGGTGCCAGATGAAGAGGGATGCTAAAAAGAAATCCCACACTAGCTCAGAATTGAATAAAATAAAGGGTTATTTATTTAGGGGTAGACTCACAGATCAGAGTCCTCTGCTTGAATGAGGAAGCCAGCAGTCGGAAAAGAGAGGGAGTTTTATAGTATAAAAGGGTATACTATAACTTTATAAGTTACCCAAGTGGGTGGGTAACTTAAAGTCTACTGGCTGAAGGATTTTCTATAGCATGAACCCCTGAGCTTCATCAGCAACTCAAATACCACCAGTCCTTCCCTCAACCATATCACAAGGATCAGATCAAATCAGGAGGCCAAGACATTTGTATTTAACTGTATGTCAAATGTAAGAGTTACTCAGAATATCTGAAGATTTATGAAGCAAAGCACCATTGAAAATCATACCAGTGACCAATACAAATTTAAAAGACTAGCTAGCCTACCTCAGAAAACCAGAAAGTCTGTCAGTCTGCTTGATGAATAAACCTGATGACCATTTAGGTCATCATTAGCTCCCTTATCCTCAGAAGCAGAAGTCCCATGATAATGAAGGACACATGCCTGTCTTATCTGTAATAGGCAGTTTTGCTTTGATTCTATTTCCATGATATAAGATCCTGTTGATTGATATCAGAATGGTAATAATGTGTTAGAGCAATCACAAACAGGACTTTTCTGACATTTGTTCACTTTTATTGTACTTCTCATATTTATTAAGTGTAATATAAAAGATAAAATATGTAAAAAATGAGTGGGTAAAGGAAATTCCAAGAAAGATGTTCAGTGTATGGGGTATTTTACTTCATAAATTTCACTTTAGAATGTGAAGAAAGTGGGTTTGTCATTTGTAGTATAAAAATGTGTGTATCATTAAGGTCTAAAATGAATGCATTATACGAATCCTTATTTGGGCAAAACTAAGTAAAGCTATTTTGCCAATACATATAACAGGCTTAATAATTTTTAAAAAATAAGTACCTATCAACAGATTCAGTAAAAGAGTTTTTATAAGGCAAATTGATTGACAGCATCAACTTTAAGTAAAACTTTTGAATTAATTATAATTTGACTAATAATTGAAACAAGAACCATTGAAATTTACTTAAACATTCTAGAAATAATTATAAAATACAAAATGTTATCTGTGATTAAATACTATTTGACTCATGAATGTTTTTATTTAAGAAAATAAAAAACATTGTAATCTTATTATTTTTTCTAGGAAATTGAAAAAATAATTGAATTATCTGACTAGATCTTCTTCCCTTATAATAACTCATTGTGTAGCAGACACTATGGCTGTGCAGGCAGTACTAACAGGAGGCTCCAGATGGCCCCCACAGTATCTGGGTCCACAGGTCTTAGATCTGTGTGATTGTCTAAAGAATTAAGCAATGGTAGGGCTGGATTTAAAATGTGGAAACTTCCAGGGCTGCTATTATGATGAGAAAATGTTGCCCAGTTATTAAAATTTGAGATTAACATTTCTAATGAGAGATTATGTAGCAATGCAAGAAAAAAGAAGTTATATTTGAAAATGTCATCAAATGATTAAAAATATGTTCCTGTGAAAAATTGCTAAGTAGAATTTGAGCACTGCAGTGTTAATAGCACTATCTAATTAGTAAATGTTGTTAGCCATCAAATATTACCTAGTTACCAAATGTATATATATTTATATTCTCATATATTTGTAAAAGATTTTATTTATATATTAATATATAAAATAATATTAATATCAAATAATATATAAAATAATATTAATATCAAATAATATATAAAATTATACATGGTATATGGCCCCTACTCTACCTTATTTAATCCTGCATGATCATTATAATATTTACTTTTATGAATGGTGGGGAAAGACTTGATCTGATTATCTGAATCTTGAAGTTTCAGCTGGAGCAGATGAAGAAGAGAAAAAGTAGCAACCAGGACACCAGCATTTGGAAAGTGCTAATTAAAGCACAAGGAAGAAGCCTAGTGAGGACTACATATAAAAGCTCTTAGCTGAAGCTATACATGGCTTAATTTGCTGTCTTCCCTTGTGAGACAACAGTCACTGTTTAAGCTTTGGACAGAAAATCCTAAATCCATTCTGAAAGAAGGCACACAAAATCCGAGAAACGTGCCTTGATGTACACATAATGCTTTGCCAAGATCATGCATTCAGACAGAAAAAAAGGTAAAACAAGTCAGCCTGGGTATTTGAATAACATGTTCATAGTCTTGGTATCAAGCTTTCTTTAGTCAGTATGATTATTTCTGCTGCTAACAAAGTGAGGGGAATAAGTATATTCCATTCTTCTTTATTTAGAAAATTCATCTCTAAAATAATGCCTATTTGAAAGTCTTTTTACAGAAATTTAACAGTGATTTAAGTAAACAAAGCATACTTCATGAACCCCAAGCAATACCAATAACCATTTCTACTGTCTTAAATTTTAGACCTGTAAATATCAACATGGAGATATTTTATCCCTCCTTACATGCAGCACTTACTTCCTATTATCATTATTAAAAAAAATAAGAAGGGACAATGCTATTACTATCAGGTTTGAGAACTTCAGTGACAACTGGATAATATTCCTGAAAAAGAAAATTCCCCATGCAGTGTAACCCCTAAAATTTGCGTATAGCTTGACATGTTATTTTATACCATTGTAATTCAGAGATATGTATAATAATATTTGACCATCAGTTTGCACAAACTAATTCCAATGATTCACTTACCCAGATGACGTCATGTGTACTTCTGGCACTGGTATGACTGCATCCAAACTACACAGCTCATCGATGCTACATTTGATTTCTCTACAGACTTTCTTCTTTGTATTTACAATAGTTTGGGCTGTACATTCTCTCCCTGCATGTGCTCCTACTTTAACATGAGTATCTGTGATTAATGGTAAGAAAAAACAAATATCCATTTAATGTTTTCATAAGTACGTTCTATGCAGAATGCCATCTCCAAATAATAAATGGTATTTGTGACAAGTGAGTGTTTGTTTTCATTTCAGCTTAGAGGATGAGAAAGGAAATAACTTTTTAAATCATGAAAAATGAGAGCAGATGTCAGCAAATGGCCTTCAATACTGATGACCCTAAAGCCATTTGTCACTCAAATTTTCCCCTTCCTTAGAGATTTTACCACTCAGGAAAATGAGCTGCCAATGCCCAAGTTGATAAGAAATCACATTCAAATATTTTTTTTATT
The DNA here is from genome assembly GCA_004026605.1 of Ondatra zibethicus. Taxonomy (NCBI): domain Eukaryota; kingdom Metazoa; phylum Chordata; class Mammalia; order Rodentia; family Cricetidae; genus Ondatra; species Ondatra zibethicus. Next base: position 27,210 of record PVIU01016160.1, on the reverse strand, counting down.
GGCTCTTGGGTATATTCTGGGTTTGTGACAAGTTATTTTCTCATTTTAATTATTTTGTATTAGAGCATTGTAGTGTAATGTGTTCAGGCAAATGTTCATTTGCAATGTAATTGAAACCATATATTCCATTTCATTTTCCTTATGTAAAGGTTAAGCTTTAAATTTTTAGTGTTATAATATTAGTGGCAATGATTGCCTTATAATAAACTAAATGTATACAACTGTGTGCACTTCACATTTTAGTGAAAATATGTTTAAAGATTATCCATGTGACAGTTAATATAACGAAATATATCTTCTACTGCATTACTTACGTTTCTTATTGCCATGAGAAAATATCCAACAGCGAGATACCAAAAGAAATAAGGATTCATTTTGGTTCACATTGTACGGGTATATTCTATGATGCTGAGACAGGGCCAATGGCAGAACCTGGAGACAGATTCTACATTGCATGTCCAAGAAGGAAGTAAAAGGTAAATCCTTGTGCTTAACTCTCTTTCTCCTTTTTCTTCAGTCTAAAACCCCAGAGCATGAGCCGATGATACCCATTTTTAGGGTGATTCTCCCTTCTTCACTTATGCCTACTGGAAAGACCATCACAGAAGTGTATGTAGGTGCATCTCCTGGACGAAGTAAAGTCAAGTCGAAAGTGAAGATTAATCATCAATCTCCCAAATATACTAGCTTTGGAATCCTGCTATCGTAATCTCTCCCCATATTTAGTAATACATAACATTTAAAAAAAAAAAACCAAAGGAATTAATTCAAAAGATGGGCTTCGGGAAGCTGAGAATAAACTCTGGCTGTACAGCTGAGTAGCTTGTGACTAGGAGCAGGTTCCTAATTTTCTTGGCCCTAAATATCACATATTTAAAATGAAATAACACAGAAAATCATGTTGAGATTCAAAATGGTGCAAATGTATGAATGATGCCAAGTGAAGCAGATTCAGATATGTTCCTTGCATAGTTTTGTCTGGTATTTATATAAAACACAAAGATTTTTAAAGGATTTTGAAATATTTCCCCTACCAGTGCTTTTGAAATCTCAGATACCTGTGGTTCACTATTAGGTTGCCTGATAGAGGAAATCTGGATTACGTACCCCTTGACACATAGAATAAGTTCAGCACCTATCTTGACTATCTCACAGCAGTGAGACCTGAAACTTGTACTGGTGTGTGAATCCACCTGCTGGTTCTTTCTCAAGGAAGCCTTACGTTGAATAAGTGGGAGTTGCAGAAAGCAGGATAACTGGGGATGTAGTCCTGAGCCATCTTGCTGAAACGCCTTATCCTAGAGTGAAGTGGGAAACAACTTGGCCTGTCAAGTCATTTGCATAACCTTGTTTTAGACAATGACAGGAAGTGTTTTGAATGTCTGTTTATCATTCCTTGTGAAACCCGTGCTTATCTGAATTCCTTAAGGTAACTGTGCTTTGGGACCAGAGTCTTATGCAAAAGGAATTTGTGATTAAAACTAAAGTGGAGTGTCTGAGCAAGTTTTAGGGTAAATTATCATCTTTCTTGAGACTGTTAGGGGCTGAATTTTGAAGATCTTTTTACAAGGCCTTCCATACTACTTACTTTAATCATTCAGGCATTTACTTAGGAATAATGATTCCAGCTACCCACCTTGTACATATGTGTGTAGTCATGTCACCTGAGCAAATATCTACATGAATGTTACCTACCTAACACACTGTTCATGATTTCAAATCTCAAAACAGAGGTACCAAATCTATATGAAATGTTGCTACCCGACTAAAGTATTTTGAAATCTTAAGAATTTTCGAGATATGAGTCACAGATCATGAGGACCTTTATACTGCCTGTAATACAGTAGCCCCACAAAAGTGATGGAGGAAAAGACCAAACATGAACTCTGGCCTCCACCCACATGTGTCCACATGTATGTGCACCAACATATACATGCATACACATGTGTGTAAACACACATACACCAAAAATTACTTCAATGTGAAGTACTTATCTAAAATTTAAGAAGCTGAAGTTTGTCACACTGGTGTTTCTTATTTATATCACTAGAAAAGGCCGGGCCACACCATCAATGGATATTATTGCTCTGAGCAAATACTATATATTACCCTTGCCTACTGTAGGCAAAACCACAGCTTCTGAAAATCAGTGGGATTTTTTTTTGTAGTTGTTAACTCAAGACTACAATTTCCAGCATAATTAGTCCATAAGTAATAACATAAATTAATTGTTGTGTTTTAATAATGATGAACTTTCTTTTCTTTTGTATGTTACCTTATTATACATGGACGTTAATGTGCCTCAAAGCAGAATATACTAGATGACAGCTTCCTTGTAGAACTTTCTAGCATATAAACTATCATTGCAAATTAAGCAAATTTACTTTGTATGGAAATAGTGTTATCCAGCTGCTGAGAGTAGTTGTGTTCAATTGGGTTTCTCCTCTCTTATGGTGGAATCATTCATTAGACTGTAATTAATGCCATGAGTATTTTCCTATGCTATTAGAAAAGTAATATTTTCATGGAAGAAGAAAGAATGAGAACCCCAGGAAAGAACATAGGGGAAAGTAACAGTCAAAACTAACAATGAAAGCCTCCCACAAAGATTTCTGTTAGCTTCTTAATTAGAAAAGGGGCAGAGGATTGATGGATTAACATTTTCAAGATTGAGAATTATTTTATGTGAAGATGAGTTTGGTCAGTGGGTAAAGGCACCCACTGCCAAACATGATGACCCTCAGTCAATCCATGGGCCCTACATGGTAGAAAATAGTACCAACTCCTACAATGTGTCTTCTGACCTCCACAAGCAGGTGCTGGCAGGCACCTCTTCCAACACCAAACACACATATGACAAAATATATTAAAAGATTGGGATGCTTTGAAATAGCATTTTCATCCCAAATGCTATGATTCTGTTTAAACATAGAGTTTATGGACAGAAAGTGAGTTGAACTATATTATGCAATAATTTCTATTACAATTTTATAGATTCTCTTTTTTAAAAAAATCTAGAAAATGAGAAAATTACCACAAGTGAGTTGTTTAATTCCATTGGAACAAAAGTTGCTAACTATTTTTACTAAAGTGTAATTATGAGAATTAAACTTAGTAAAATAGCTCTATTCCTAAGATATCAGGAACTCCAATGAAAATGCCTTAGAAAAGTATCCCTTCTTGAAGACTAGCTCTCATCGAATTAGAAAGGGCCATGCAATCTGCCCAGAGAGAAGAGCAATCAATAGTCCTAAGCCAGATATAAGGCTTTCAATTCACAATGACCAGCATGGCAAGATATCTTCAAGGATGAAATTGCGTCGCTTTTTTTTATGGTGGTAACCAGCTGCTGTCTAATTGGACATAGAGAGGATCTTCCAATTAGAGAGAAAGCATGCCTAGTACTGCAAATCTAGCCAACTAACCAAGGCTTGAGAGGTCATAGACTCTAGAGGAAAACCTAGTACTGTCATTTTAGAAAAACTAAATTCTAAATACCCTTACATCCAAAGATAAAAATGCATCTCTCACCCCTCATGAAAGTAGTTTTTTCCAACAGATAGAAATGATTGGAGATCCACAACTGATCAAAATGGGGAGAATAAGTAACTCGGAGTGCCCATCCATAGCCGATGACATCTACAGAGAAGACCATGAAAGGATCAGGCAGAGAGATTCTAAGATTCAGAGGACGAGGCTACCTACTGTGAGATGGTGTCTTCTGGATATAGTAAGAGCGTTACCTGTGATATTGCAACAATATGGTTGCCTAAACAAAACCTAAGAAAACACCAGTTGACATATTACAATGACTCTAGATGAAAAGCTTCAGGATATTTATGGCTGCTAAAAGTGGGATAATCAGGTTTCTTTAGGGATGAGCTCTTTGCTTATTCAGTACCAATATGGTCAGCCCTAAACACATTGCATAGAAGCAACACCAAATGGACTCAGTAGGGTTTGCTGCTGTGGCTCTTGATGTTCTTGTTGTCAAACACAATGCATAGGAGCAACACCAGATAAACTCAGTCAAGTTTCCTGCTGCTGCTGCTGTTCTTGTATGTGCATAGTGTATGCCATCAATAATTAAAAAATAAATTAGAAAGAGAGTAGGGAATGTGAAGAGAGAAGGGGGTACAAATGATATAAATACAGTGCTTGAGTATGAAATTCTAAAAATTTAAGTTAAAAAATTAAAGCTAGTCAACATTCGTCACTGTTGGGGAAATGTACAGCAGAAGTACATTGAAATTCCATCTCAGACCAGTCAGAATGGCTATCACCAAGGAAGACAAGACAACAATGCTGGTGAGATGAAAAAAGGATCATTAATGCATATCTGCCTTATTAGCAAAGTCTTAGTAGTGTTTTTAGTGACAGTAAGTGCAGCATACATGGAACCCAGGGAGGAGAAACATATTTTCACAAGGTCAAACACTAAGGTTGTGGTTTCTGAGGAAAGATGAAGTTTTTCATCAAATTAACTTATCATACTTTCTTTACCAATTTATTAGAAATATGTTTATGCTATAGACAGATGAGATACTTAGATGTCCATTTAACAGGAGATGATGCTATTTTTCAGTTTGCCATGATCTTTCAATGTAAACCATTTGCTGTTGAATTACTTATATCTTATGAATTGTGTTTTGATTAACTTCATTTGTTAAAAGGAAGTCCATGCCTCACTGAAGAGTTAGCTTCTATTTTTAAGTTTAACACAATTTTGTCTTTGGAGGAAGGGAAAGGCAGCTTGCAAGGAAGACAGGTTAATTACTTCAGCTTGTTAAAGATCCTTGATACTATCATGGAGAATGATGCTTACAGCCTCAGCATAGCAACATTGAATATTAAATAATGAGTTCTTCCCAGCATGTTTATTACAGTGGGCAATGAAAAGGAATGTTAATGTTTATGAAGTTGATTCCAGACCTTCATGCAATTCAACATTTTTATATTCTTAGGCATATTTCAAGTTCTGCTTTAAAACTGAACACCCACAGATGTGAGTTTTGCTCTCACAAGAGATTTTGGCAGGAGAACTAGATACCTAAACAAATGCTTTATCTCATCCTGGAATAGAACTATTAAAGGATGTTATTGTCATTCATGATGATGATGACAATAAATAGACATTCCTTCCCATGGCCAGCCTCACCTGGTTTCATGCTCTATACTCTGGGAATACTGCCTCCCTGACTCCAGATTTTATTTTATTATTTCTTTATTTTTTGAAATTAAAATATGCTTCTATCATATTTTTCCATTTTGGTTTCCTCTTTCCAGTCCCTCATATGTGTCCAAAACTCCTTGATTCCCCCTTAAAACCATAGTCTATGGCCTTCTTTTCTTTAATTATTGGTGTGTGTGTGTGTGTGTGTGTGTGTGTGTGTGTTGCAGAAAATTCTTTAAGCAGAAAACATCTGGCATGTTTGAACAATCAAAAAGCCACTAAAAACCTATACAAATAAGTAACATTATATGGACTGAGCAGCTTGTATTATTTTCCGACAAGTTGCCACACCTTCTTTAAATGCTCTGTCCCTTGTTATTCAAGGAACTAAGTTTTTTTTCATGGCTCAAATCCTACATTGAAAGTGATTATTTTAACTTCTGTTTAAAGAAAGCCACACCTAAGAATGCTGATAACTAAAACTTAAAACACCTGATTCTCATTTATTTTTCCAAAACAGAATCTCAATCTATAATTCAAAAATATTTATGGGGTACCTACTACATAGAAGATACTGTCAGGGCTTAGGAGATAGCATTAGACACATAAATGGAAATAACTGGCAAACACTCTTGGTGAATATATACCACATTTAAAGAAAATATAACGTGTAGTGGCAATAAACTAGACGAAGAGAATGAATAAGTGGCATAGCAAAGAACTATAAAAAATAGTGGGTAAAACTTTAAAGAAATGTCCATAGAATTTCAAAGAAGTTCTCTTAAACCTGGTATGGAATTTCCCTTAAAACTCACGCTTGTAGGAGTTAGAAGCAGCAGGACCAAGAGTTTAATATCAACTTTGACTACAAAGTGGGATTTAGGCCAGCCTAGAAAGAAAAGTATCCTGGTTTGCTTTCTATTGCTGTGATACATCAAAATCAAGAGCAACTTGGGATGAAAGGACTCATTTCAGCTTACAGTTGTAATTCATCATGAAGAGAAGTCAAGGCGGGGACTCATGGCAGGAACCTGGAGTTAAGAATGGAAGTGGAAACCATGGAGAAATGCTGTTGCTTACAGCTTGTTCCTCCTGGGTTCCTCAGTTTTCTTTCTTCAACCCAGGACCATCTGTCCATAATGTCACCACCCACAGTGGGCTGAGCCCTTCCACACCAATCACTAACCAAGAAAATGCCCTGTGGCCTACCTATAGGACAAACTTGTGGGAACATTTTCTCCACTGAAGTTCTGTCTTCTCAAATGACTCTAGTTTTATACGAGACTGTCAAAAGTAACCAACACAGAGAGCATCCCAAATGGCCATTGTGATGAAAATAGGAAACTAAGTGTACAGCCCTAAATAGAAAACCTATATTAACCCTATCACTTCCAACACTGAAGGGACATTGCAGAAGAGCAACTGAAAGACAGTGAGAGCCAAAGAGTCGGAAGAAGTGCTGCAATGTTGGCATGGTGTTGTTATTGCAATAGTGAAAGCATAGTGCCTTTGGTTACTTATATGAGATCTACAAAAGATCAAACCAGTCAATTCCTGCATTAAGTAGAGTGGATGATTTTCCTTCCCCACCTCTTACTGAGGAGCTATAGACTTGTTGGGGTATAGAGAGTTTTAAACAAATTAAGGATATGACCACTTGTAGGTTTCCCATGCTCCAGTGGATGGTCCCACACCTGTGCACTAACTGGATATAGGGGATTATCACAACAAATAAAAAGTTTCAGAGGGAAGTGTGCTGGGGGATAGGGAGATGTAGAGGAAGAAAATTGATGTTAGATAACATAATCATAGTTCATTCTCTATATGTATGAAATTATCCAAAAAATAATTTTTTAAAAAAGAAGAAAAATATTTTCTCTCAATAATTTTGCTAATTAAAAGAAAAAATTAAGCTGATTTGGAGAATATATGTAGTTTATTCTTTTAAATGTGATCCTGTAGGTTTGAGGCAATCACACAAAGAACTAAAGGCAAATGAGTAATGCTGACTCTAGAAGAAATAGTCTTCCCAGGGAAAAGCACAATGTTTATACCTGAAATATACATACTAGTAGCATTATACAAGCTGAGAGAAATTCCTATATTTAGGGATTTATAGTACATATATACATATATGTATATATGCAGTAAATAACAATTACTAAAAAAAGAGACCATGAATTTAAAAGAGAGAAAGCAGGAGTATATGAAAGGGTTTGGAATAATAAAGGGAAGGGAGAAAATTGTAATTATATTAGAATATCAAGCATAAAATAGAAATTTAAAAATATGTGATCACTGTGAGCTTGCCCAACAATACAAAGCAGCATCTCATAACTCCTAATATGTCATGCTACAAAAGGCCCATCACTTTTGCTGAGCCCTAGTCAGAGTGTAAACCCTTTATTTGTAAGGTTAAAAACACCAAATCTTACCAAGTATCAAACATTCTAGAAAGAAACTGATGAAACTCATTAAAGCTGTCAAGGCAATCAAGAAGAGCCATCAGAGACTGAGGAACTGTCAAACATGAGGAGGCAAGGAAATAGATCAGTCAACTGCATTGTGGAATGCTGGACTAGATATTGATATTCGTTAGAAAACTCAAGAAGTATGGGGGGATATCAGTGAGTTTATAGTTTGCAATTGTTCATAGATTACATAAGCTACCAAGAGAAGCGACTCATAAGCTGAAGGTTATAGAATGCTTCTTGAACAGTTTCTGAAGGAAACAAGATTATCTCTTCTCTACACACTTTCATTCACAACATTTGCTTACATACTAGCTACTCTACAAAATTGCTTGAGAGGGAAACAGATTGACTTTAGTTCCTGTAATATGACTATAGAAAAGGTAAATAACCATTTCTCAGTGTTGGTTGCATTTCAGCTCTTATTTCTTTGACAGTAATTTTAGTACCTACCCTACAGGAAGAAAAGACCTTTTGTGCTCATGTATGAATCTTTTCTCACAAAAAGCAATGAATTTGGTCACCTTTTCATGGAATTTCTCAAAATACTATCTCTGTTGTATGTCCACAATATTGTTATTGTTACCTGCTAGGTGTCTTTGTTCAAAGATGTGGTGATGGTTATCCATCTTATTCAAGCACATTGCAGTGATTCCAGAGTCTTCCATACATAGTAAAGCTTGTTCAAGAAGGATAAAAGGAATGCTGCCGAATCTCTGTTTGTGGCCAATGATTCTCTCACATTAGACACCGCTATCTTTTCTTTCTGAACATGTAGCTGTAGAATAGAGTGACAAAAAAACACACATGACAACAATCTGTAAATCACTCAAAATCCTCACCTTTTTGGTTAAATATTAATCAAAATATGCATCTCTCTTCTAACTTTCCCTTCTATAGGCATTTCTTCAGCTGAATTCACTATATTGTTTAAATTATTAAAGACAAAGGGATAGATTAAGCAGACAGTTGAGTAGAAGTCAGATTGAATTCATCATTATCCTGCGACCTTTGGTATTTGAAGATGCTTTCTTGCCTTGCCATGTTCATGTTCAATCAACAAAATGATAGAAATGGTTAAGCTATTAACACTATGAAGCCTAAGCTATTCAGTAGAATATAAGTAGAGGATATTTAATAGTATATTTTAGAGAAAAGTTTCTGCTATTTGTATTTAAGACATATCTAAAAATTATTTCTACTTATTAAAAACAGAAACTACAGCTATCATTTTAACATGTCATTTCAATTTTAGCCACTAAGAGGTAAAATCTTTTTAAGTTATTATGAAAATTGTATTGTTAAATTTAATCAATGAAATAAATTAAATAAAATAAACTTCAATTTTCTTCACCAACTCCATTTCTTCATTTTTAAATTATTATCACATGCCAAAGATGTCAGGACATTTTCACTTATGTAAAATTTCTATTCTTTAACATTTACATCATTAACAGTTACAAAACATTTAAGCTAATATTGCATTAGCCATTCATGATTGTCAAAAGATGCAATTTTATTTTATTTAATATTACTGATTAAGTTCATGATGTTATCACTAATATTTGCTTTCAATTATATATTATTCATATAGTTGATTCAAAAAGTATACATGATTTAAGACATCTAGCTCATTGACAGTTGGTTGCTGATTAGTTGTGCATACACATACAAAATTAATCACTTTCATCATCAATCATTTATTCTTACAATATAAAAGCAGCTTCACACTTCAACTGCCTGATTATATTTCAGTATGGAAAACACAGAAGGAAACTTTCAAGCCATTTCATAAAGGATGCCTGTTTTCTATTGAAATGGATGCTGGGATGGCTCATGTATAGCCTGATTTCTTCCCATCACTCATTAATTTTACTGAGATACACTGATTGAATAAGATAGTAGCTTGCTATTACTGTTTCTCTGTGGATTGAATAGTATCTGTATGGTATCCGCAAACTGCTGTACCATGGATAAATCTGACCCATCTTCTGTTTTAATATTTCTTTTCAATTAAGAAGAATTTAAAATTTTTAATGAAAGCAGTTTAAATGATTATATATAAATATCTACTCAATATATCCAATTTCACCCATTGATCAAAAGTCTAAAAGAATTATTTGCTCACCCTGCACAGACAAATTTTGCTGAGCCCATGTTTTCTAAATCAACAAGTAACGGCAATGAGGTGAAGTAACCTTATGAATGCCAAGACCAGATACAAGCAAATTATTGCTGAGTAAATGACATAGGATGTCAAAACCAACTTCGGGTGTTCACTTTTTGGAATCGTCTGATAGCACATGTATGTTTGCTTTCTACCCCCTAGAAAAAGCGATAATTTTCATCCCTTTCACCCCAGAATTAGCATTTTTGCCACACAATAATTACACAGAATACAACACTGAAAAATCAATATTTTTCATAAATTCCAAGAATGATTCTTAAAGGTGAGAATATTTATCTTAAAGTAGTAAATGAGGCTTTTTGAAAGAACTAACGGGTACATTTATGGACAAGTGAAATCAGAAGAAAATTACTCTTTCAACATCAAGATTATACAGGACCCTTAAGCATCTGATTTCTCTCTTCCTTCAACTGTCCCATTTAAGGAAGACGTTACCAGATTCCTCAGTAGTGTCCCAGAGGTTTGGATATGTTGTTTCTTTATTTTTGTTGATTTCTAGGCTTTTTGAGACAGGTTCTCTGTGAATCTTTGTCCTGGAACTCCCTCTGTAAACCAGGCTGTCCTTGAACTCACAGAGATCCACTTGCCTCTGCCTCCCAAGTGCTGGGATTAAAGGTGTGTGCTACCACACCTTGAACTCACAGATGTCTGCCTGCCTCTGTCAACCAAGTGTTGGGATTAAAGGTGTGTACCACCACACCCAACTACTCTCTTTCTTTCTTATTTTTTTCATTTTAACAACTTTAACCTTTAACCTGCATATATTTTTTAACACATTGTAAACCATTTAGAGGTTTTCTTCATCTTTGAATCTCTCTTTACTGTATCTTTCTCTCTTTTTCTGACCATGTGAGTCTTTAATTTGCTAAGCAATATGAAGAGGATTAAAGCCGTGGCTTTGACGGCTGGATCCAGCCCATTCTTTAGCTTTATGAGATTCCAGCCTCATGGCTGAAGTACCAGCCAGAGCCATGTTTATTGCCACAACTTTATGGCATCTCAAGGTCCCTGCCAGCAAGCAATCTGCAACAGTGTGTCCACAGACAACACTCAAATGCTCTGTAGTCAGACTGCCTGCCCTAAAGAATCAGAGTTTGCCCTGGCAGGATGGCCAGCATTTTAAAATGGCATAGCTTTTTTCCTGCTACAGCTGAAAACCAAAAAGCATGCAGTCAGCTTTTATCGACACCATTTAAGTGTTTCGTGGCAGGACCTCTTAAAGAGCTGCAGGGTTTTGCAGCTAAAACTGAGGAAGCCTCTCTTAAATGAGAGTGCTTGCTTGCCTGTAGCAAGCAGAGTAGACCTGAGAAATTGCTACCAAGAAAACATACTTTATTCTTGCCCAAGCTTTCTCAGGCTTTCTGTGGATGCCGTTATCCACGTGGGCACCATCCTATAGCATGAGGGCCTGCTTGTTGGGGTTTATGTCCCGCCCAGTCCCCCCAGCCATTTAGTCCCAGAGAAAATCACACGGAGAGTCTACATTAGGTTATAAACTGATTGGCTCATTAGCTCAGACTACTTATTAGCTCTTATAGCTTATATTAACCCATTATTCTTATCTATGTTAGCCACATGGCTCGGTACCTTTTCCAGCGGGGCAGGTTACACCCTGCTTCTTCAGTGGTCTGGGCAGGAGTCCTGAGAGAGCTTCCCAGAATTCTCCTATTCTCCTTGCTCTGCCTCTACTTCCTGTCTGATTGACCCACCTATACTTTCTGCCTAGCCAATCAGCATTTATTTAAAACATGATTGACAGAATACAGACAATTCTCCCGCACCACGTGGTCAATTTTATAAAAGGTTCCATGAGGTGCTGAGAAGAAGATATATTCTTTTGTGTTTGGATGGAATGTTCTGTAGATGTCTGTTAAGTCCATTTGAGGCATGACATCTGTTAGTTCTCTAATTTCCCTATTAAGGTTCTGTCTGGTTGACCTGCCCATTGGAGAGAGTGGGGTGTTGAAATCTTCTACTATTAGTGTGGGGGATTTGATATATGATTTAAGCTTTAGTAATGTTTGTTTTACATATGTGGGTGCTCTTGTATTTGGGGCATAGATGTTCAGGATAGAGACGTCATCTTTATGGTATGCTCCTGTTATGAGTATAAAGTGTCCTTCTCAGTCTCTTCAGATTGATTTTAGTTTGAAGTCTATTTTGTTAGCTATTAGGATAACTACACCCACTTGTTACTTAAATCCATTATGAAATTTTTTTTCCTAACCCTGTATTCTGAGGTAATGTCTGTCTTTGAGGTTGAGGTGTGTTTCTTGTATGCAGCAGATGGATGGATCCTGCTTTCATATCCATTCTCTTAGTTTGTGTCTTTTTATAGGTGAATTGAGCCCATTGATACTAAGAGATATTAATGACCAGTGATTGTTAATTCCTGTTAGTTTTTGGTGGTAGTGTTTGTGTGCTTTACTTCTTTGGAGTTTGCTGGTGTGAGGTTATCTGTTGCCTGTGTTTTTGTGGGTGCAATTAGCTTTATTTGGTTTGAGTTTTCTTTCTATCACTTTCTGTTGCACTGGATATGCAGATAGGTATTATTTAAATCTGGTTTTGTCATAGAATATCTTGTTTTCTCCATCAGCAGTGATTGAAAGCTTTGCTGGGTATAGTAGTCTAGGCTTGCTGGTCTCTTATTGTCTGCAGCACATCTCTTCAGAACTTTCTGGCATTCATAGTTTCCATTGAGTAGTCGGGTGTAATTCTGGTAATTGTTCCTTTATATGTTATTTCCCTTTTTCCTTTACAGCTCTTAGCATTTTTTCTTTATTTTGTATGTTTTGTGTTTTGATTATTATATGGCAAGGGGACTTTTGTTTTGTTCCAGTCTATTTGGTATTCTGTAAGCTTCTTGTACCTTCTTAGGTATATTCTCCTTTAAGTTGGGAAAGTTTTCTTCTATGATTTTGTTGAATATATTTTCAGTGCCTTTGAGCTGGAGTTCTCCTCCTTCTTCTATCCCTATTGTTCTTAAGTTTGGTCTTTGCATGGTGTCCCAGATTTCCTGGATGTTTTGTGTTAAGAAATTGTTGGATTTAAAATTTTCTTTAACTGGTAAATCTATTTCCTCTATAGTATCTTCAACACCTGGGATACTGTCTTCCATCTCTTGTATTCTGTTGGCTATGTTTTTATCTGTAGTTCCCATTTGTTTACCCAGATTTTCCATTCCCAGAATTTCCTCCGTGTGTGTTTATTTATTGAGTGACTCTATTTCAGTCTTGAACTGATGGCTTTTCTTTTTTCTTTTTGCTTTGGTTTGTTGGCTTTCTTTAAGAGTTTTATTGATTTTCTCCAATTTTTTGTTGTCTTTTCCTCCATTTCTTTAAAGGACTTTTTAATTTCCTTTTTAAAGGTCTCCATCATCCTCATAAAGTTACATTTAAAATCTATTTCTTCTGCTTCTTCTGGGTTAGGATGTTCACTTCTTCCTGTTGTATGACCACTGAGTATTGGTGTTACCATGTTGCTTTTTAGGCTGTTGAATGAGTTTTTGCATTGTTGCCTACCCATGTCTTCCTCCAATTCACATTGACAGTGTGTTTGCATCTTTGTCCAATTCTTGCAGTTGCTTTTTGTGTATTTAGGAGCTGTTCTTGTTCTTCTCTGTGCTGCTGTTGTCTGTGTCTCAGGGAGCCGTTGAGGTCTCTCTTGGCCTGCACTTTTGTTTCACTCTCTTGGTCTGCTCTCTTGGTACTCTCAGTGCAGTCACAGTCCATGTTTCAGAGTTCCTCTGAGATTGGAGGCCTAAGGGTTGGAGTGGGACTTGTAGCTTACAGGATCTGACCAATGGGCTGGGGGTGTTGGAGCAGCCTACCTGCAGGAAGCTTGCCTACTGGCTGGCTAGAGAAGTTGAGGCTGGCGGAGGAGGAGTTCAGGGTTTTGCCTGTATATCGATGGCCTAGAGAGTGGGGTCCTCTGCTATGTGGGTGATCACTCACCTCTTGGTCCTCTCTGTGTAGTCGCAGCCTGTGTTTCTCAACTCCTATTTTATTTTAGTTTTTAGTTTTATCAAGATAGGGTTTCTCTGTAACTTTGGAGCCTGTCTAGGAAACTAGCTCATGTAGACCATGCTGGCCTCAAGCTCAACTTTTGATTCATACATTTAGCTATATGAACATATTAAACTACTTTTCTATAGGCTGTAATATGTAGGTTGATCATCATTTTGTTAAATGTGGCCATCCAAATTTCTCAGCATTATCATTGACCTTACTCATCTTTTCCCACTGAATTAAGCTGGCATCTTGTTTCAGATGTCAATCTTTCCATTTTGAGACTCATATTTCTGCTTCATGAATCAGCATATCTATATTTATTCAAATGCCAAATAGTCTTATTGTAGTTTTGCTGTGAATATTTGTGACAGATAGTACAATACCATTATTTTTCATATATTTTGAGTGATTTATGTCCTTTAAGTATCACTCACAATTTAAAATTCGTTTTAAATTACAAAAATGTATTTTTCTAGATTACTGGAATTACATTGAATCCACAGGTTGGATAAAAATCAAGATCTTAAATATGTTGAGTCTTTGGTTCAAGAACATGTCATGTCTTTTCACTAAGGTCTACAATTTCTATCAACAATTATTTCTTTAAATTACATCATAAATATGTATCCACATACATTGCATCAAATTTATTTATCAATGTTTTAATTTTTTGATATTACTTACAATTTTTGCATTTTTGTTTAATACCACTAGATAAATATACACTTGCTTTCAAATAATAAGCTTTTTGTAAAGATATTACCTCAACTTGGAAATAAGTTCTAATAGCATTTTCTTTGTATGTAAGACAGAATTATTTTATAGAAAATTATCTTATCCTTCAATAAAGATAGTTTTCTTTGTCCTGACACCAAGACACTAAGGATTCCAGTTAATAAGCAGAAAAAGAGCTATGGAGGTGGCTTGATATGTAAACACATCTGCTAGAAAATCTGACAATCAGGTTCAGATTCCCAGAACCCACATAAGAAGCCAGATGCAGAAGCTGGATACATGGTTTTGCAGTTAAGAGCATTGGTTGCTCTTGCAATGGACACAGATTCTGTTACTCATAGTCACATGGTAGATTATATCTCTTTGTAATTCAAATTCACAATGCTGTCTTCTTCTGACCACTGTGGGCACCAAGCAAGTATGTGGTACACATATGAGCACACAGGAAAAACACTTGTTCACATGAAATAAAATGAATAAATCTAAAAAATAATTAAGCTAGATGCTGTAATACAAGCCTCTTTAATCATAGTTCATTTGTACACGAAAACAGGGAGTAAAGACTTTCCTGACCACTCACATGTCAGCTAGTCTATCTTATACAGCTGCAAAAGGACCGTGCTTCAAACAATCTGGAAAGGCAAGAACCAACACCAAAAAGTTGTTCTCTGACCTCCACAGGCCTCTAACAGATATATACCCATGCCTATACCCACACATATAAGCAATTCCACTCATACATCACATATATACACACCACATAGAAAAGATATTAATTTTTAAGTACAAGCAAAAAATAAGAAAATAGTCCTCCAATGGTGCATAAGCAGAGAATACTATCAGAGTTCCCCAACTGGCCAGGCCACTTCTCTGAGTACCATATTTCACATGGTTCACTGTGATGTAAATTTAAGTGATAAATTTAAAGATTTGAAACAAGTGAGATCAACCATTGTGAAAGCATTTTATATATAATAAAAATTACCAATTATTCTATACATTTGAGGTGACTCAAGACTACCCCATTTAGTTCAAATTCTGTTATTTGCATGTTACACCTAAGATATACATTTGGTAACTTTCTTTAGAATCTTAAATTTTTATTCACACAGTGACTTGGGAAAGGTTGTCACTTGCAAATGTGCTAAACTACTCTATCACTTGCATTTCCTAAAAGGAGAAGGTAAAATATAACTGAGTGAGCAGCTGAAAATCTCAGTTCCTCATAAAATCTATATGTTTAACAAGAAAAATAGAACTATTTCATTGAAAGAGCAGTTCTTTAAAAGATTTAGTTCTGAAAAAAATGTCAACTTGGGTTGCTTGAATTCTAATACTGACAGCTACATACATGGGTTGCCTTTTCCTTGTACAGACAAGCTCCATCCACTTCATGGCAAGCTTCAGGTCAGTCTGCAGAAGATCTACAGAAAACCAAGGCCACCGCTGTCATTGAATTTGAAAATTTCCCAAACATAAAAGCAAAGATTTTTTTAAAGAAATAGGGATAAGATATATTAAGTGAAATTAAGAAATAACAAGACCAGCAGACCTGAATTTGGTAGAAACTATTGTGTGTGTTTGCACTCATACCATATTTGCAGTAATTGGAACTCTCTTGAACTTAAGACTTGTAGTGACAGAAAGCATGGCTAACTAAATAACTACAAAATTAGTCTTTATAAAGTTACAACAGTGATACAGAAGGAGGTTTATTACAAGTTTCAGAGGAATAGTCTTCAGAAAACAAGACTGGTGTCAATGTGAAGTTACAATAAATCTGAGTTGCCTAAAGGGAGATCCTGCTATATGATGATTAAAAGAAGTATAATGTTTCCCTTCCCACTGGCTTTAATAATTTATTTCAACCTTTGGTGACATAAGCAGGAGCTCATTTTCCAGCTCTATTGAAACAGTCCTATTTCACATTTAATGAACGAGAGATCCCCATCCCTACAGAGCTGACTGGGTTGGCTACTTCTTTTCTGCTAATGGAATTAATTTGTGGCTCTCATCTCTTGTGTGTACTCTTCAGCACCTTCCAGAACTTTCTAAAGCAACTCTGCCTCCATTTAAATGCTCTACTGAAATATAGTTTGATGGTGAAAATGATATTTATTTTCCATTAACTCATTGTCCCAAGTTGCTTTCATGGTAGGAAAGAAATCCCTGGAGCCACTTTTCTTTCTAGTTTGTTGAGTTTCATCCTTGTTGGAAAGCATAGGACAGGGAGATTTTGAGCTTATTCCCAAGGCTTTTCAGTAAAATGCCTTTTGGATGGGATTGATTTGGAAACCACTCCAAATCCCTGAGGAGGCCTTCAGTGCATTTACTTGGAAGTATTTCTAATATGACCTTAAAAATAATTTTTTAAATTTTCCACAGTAGGAAAATAAATACAAAGTCTCTGAACAGTTTTTTCACATTTTGGGTAGAGAAAATCCAGCTCTCTATTCAGCTCCTTGTTGCTAAGAGTTTTCAAATTAACAAAATAATAATTGCTATTTGCTTATAGTTTCAAAAGATATTTAAATTTTATTTTGTTTGGATAGTTTCCAAAGAAAAATAAAATGTCTCAAATTTGAAACATAGCCAGAAGAATACAGTCGCAATTTGAGAAACACTTTGAGAATTTGTTTTCTCTTCTTTTTTTTTTTCACAAAGTCTTATATTGGAAAATTGGAATACGTGGTCTAATTAAGGTTCACTGCTGGCTGACAAATTTAAGAGGGAAAGCAGCCAACTCTCAATGGCTGTCCCTAAAGAGAAATAGGAACTTCACAATCAATCAACATGAAGTATTTATTGTGCAATCTACTACATGTCCATCACTGTTCTATGTGTTAAAGTGAATGGAAAAATGTGAAGCCAGGAACTGTGCCTCACTACAAAGACAACACCAAATAGTTTATCTTTCTCCAGAGTCCAGTGACCTCAGCATGCTCTGAACCAAAGATATAATGAAGAGACAAGACAGTTAAACAATATAATTTGAACTGACCTTTGCTGGGTGATTAAAGTCTAGACTGAGAGAAGAGGACCAAGTCAGACACCATTCAAGGAAAGGAATACAATAATCTTATCCTTAGGATCATTATTTCAGCCTCAAATTCCTCTGTCAGATGGGGATAGGGAGTTAGGTTGTGTCTGTGGCATTAAATTTATAAGATATATAGAAATGTGACAAGATTCAGAAAGTTTTTAAATCTTTTTAATAGGGAAATGGATCAATAATATTGACACAAAAGAATAACTTTTAGAGACAATTATTACAGACAGGGAATAATTGACATAACTTTATGATAACCTGTGAATAAGGAAATACAATTGCTGGTTTGGATGTGGGCTCAGCACAAAGTAAAACTGATCAAAGTAGATTGTATTGTGAAGAATAAGACTGGTGTCGACAAATTGGATATAAAAAATCAAATGAATAAATTAATTCAAGATTACTTTATAGAATATAGCCTTAGATAGTAAAAGAAAGAATAATGTTTTGGTAAAATCAAGAAAGCTTGAAAGAAAACTCATTTTAATAAGGTTATCAACAGTGTGAGTGAGAAAAAAACAAAAGGATACAGAGGAAAAGAGTGTTGTATAACATTTTCTGGAGAGATATAGCACAGGCATCTAGACACACCAGATAGGTAACCAAGGACAGGCCAACATAATAATAATAACAAAGTTCAGTTGGTGAGCGTGCTACTGAAAGGAATGTGGGTAAGTGCGTACATACAGAAGCAAAGACAACTCAAAGGCAGACACATCACTCAGCGTGGGGAATGACTCAAGAAAGATGGAATGTTGGAGCTCACAGAAAGACATGTAGGCAGTTCAACAGATCAGTCTCCTAGGAAGCTCAGCTTCCTGAGTCTCTTCACCAGTTCTCATACTTAAAGAGTCTTGGCATGGAGGAGCTTGTGCATCAGATCAGTTTTAGGGACTTCCTGAGTCTTCTGAGTTGCTTACTTCCTAATAACACAGGTTTTCTTTAGATTGTTCTGAATAAACTAAGAAGTCAATTGATGCACAACTAAGAGGGAGAAGGAGTGATGTGGATCTGCTGGTAAGAGAAAGGATGGGTACTACGATGAATTTTCATCCAGGACATGCATTTTGAAGTGACAGTCATTCAGAGACTAATACCTAGGTAAAAACTGGAAAATGCACAGTAGAGTAGTGAAATGCAATGGGATATTCTGGCAAGCATATCACCAGCCAACTCCCATCCATTATTTAGTGGATTTCCAAAAAAGAATTTCTTTTTTGTTTTGTTGTTGTTTGTTCATTTGTTTTTTGTTTGTTTGTTCATTCTTTCAGACAGGGTTTCTCTGTGTAACAGCCCTAGCTGTCCTGGAACTAGCTCTTGTAAACCAGACTGGCCTAGAACTCAGAGAGATCTGCCTCTCTCTGTCTCCTGAGTGCTGGGATTAAAGGTGTGGGCCACCACCACTCAGCTCAAATTCCTTTTTGTTACACTTAATGTTAGCCTTATTAATTTTAATCCTATTTTTTACTTCTTATATGCTTAGATATGTAGGGTTTTCTCTTTTTGGCTCTTTTGGAGACCTCACCACCAACATACCAAATGAATACACATGGAGACTTACTATTACCTTTGAATGCCTGGCTTTATCTTGATTTATTCCTAGCCAGCTTTTCCTAACCTAAATTATCTCCTTCATCTTTTGTCTCTGGGCTTTTATCTTCCACTATTCTATATACCTTTCTTTCTTACTCCATTGATGGTTGTGTAACTAAATGGTTGACCCCTGATATCCTCCTCTCCTCCTTTTTGTTTGTTCCTCTATCCTCTCTTGCCAGATTTCTCCTCCTATTTATTCTCTCTGTCTTCCAGCCCCACCTAGTCTTTTTCCTGCCTGGCTATTGCTCTTTCAGCTCTTTACTTGTGTTTTAAACAGGCAAAGGAACATAGCTTCACAGAGTTAAACAAATGTAACCTAAAATAATGCAATACATCTTTGCATTATTAAACAAATGTTCTACAACATACATCTTCAAATGCAATATATCTTCGGCTAATATTCCACAACATATATGTGTGATGCTGATGATCAGATAATTATTGAATAAGTTAATTTTTATGAAGTGTTTCTTAAATATATGCTGAACATTGCTAGTACATTTTCAGTTGCCTGTATATATTTAGGGAAAGAGAGTGGGTCTAGGAAGAGTTGAGGTATGTGAACATTATAAAAATACTTTGTATGAAAGTTGAAACTCTTAAAGAACTAATTAAAACATGTAAAAATACTAAAAATAAAAATGCAAAAATCCTAATTATTTTTTAAATTTAAAAATATTTTTGAGAATATCATACACAAGTACAGTATTTGTATCATTTTTACCTTTCTCTTTGTTCCAGCCCCCTTAGTGTCTATGCTGACATGTCAACAGGCGTGCTCATTATGTGCATTTTGTTTAGGTGCCATATTGAAGAGATTTCCTGAATACAGCTTCCTAGTCATGTCTAGAAGATACTATCTCTCAACAGGTGTTTTGGTCTTTTGGGTCTTAAAAGCTTACAGGTACCTATTCTCTGACACACACAGATATGGTTTACATGGAGTTTATGTGAGGTTAATATACCTTCTAAAAGTCATATAGTCACTAATAGAAGAACCCTAATGCCAGTCATGGAAAACCTCCCTTCAAGCTGCTGGTCTTGGAGGTCTTAGAGACGCCTACAACAATATAGGCTATTGTTGTTGACCTTGGTTGCCTCCCAGAACTGGAAGGCAAAAACCCTACATCTGAAGATACCACAGTTTGAAATACAGGACTTGGAAAATTTACCTTCTTTGAGAACTAACTCTCATAGTACCAAAAGGTGCTCTGCCTAGGAAAATAAGTAGTCAACAGTACTTCCAGCTGTAAAGCCTATAGACCACAAAGTGTCTGGCCAGGCAAAATGCTACTTATCAACTGTGAGCTGACAAAATGGCTGCCTTACAAAGAAAGTGCTATGGAATGTGAGTAAAGTTATAAAACCGTGTTCATAGTATATGAAAGACATGCTTAACCAAAACACTTTTCCTTTGCTATCTTCCTCCTCAGAACTCTTAACATCAATTTATGAAAACAGAAAGTTAAAGAATTGTCAGTTGAGAAATATTCTACATAAAAACACACTGCAAGACCTCAAAGCTCTAAGGTTAGTAACAAGGAAAGTCTGAGGAACAGTGAAAAGGAGCCAGAGGACTCGAATGCTACTTGCAATGTAACATCCCAGATGACTGCATGCTGCAGCTAACAATGGGACAACAGCTGAAATCTAAGGACACCCATGAACTGAGGAATTGGGTTAATAACAATGTTTTTAATATGACTTGAGACAAAAGTGACATACTCTATGTTAATGATGAAGGGATATGGAATAAATGAGAACTCTCCCATCTTTTCAACATTTCTGAAATTTAAAAGTATGTATAGTTAAAATAGTTAATAATATTTTAGAAACAATAAAAATAAACAGCATAAAATGAAACAAAAAAATAGGGCCATAAGAAAAATCTATAAATGTAACACCTGAAAACACTTCAATAGAAGACACCTAACTGTGATGGTTAATAGTGATTGTTAATGTGACAGAATATAGATTCATCTAGTAACGAACAATAGAAATGATCCCTGAAAGTATAGATTCATCTAAGAGACACAAGTTTCTAGTTATACCTGGGAAGAACTAACTAGATTAGGTTAATAGAAATGGGAAGAACCAACTTAACTGTGGTCAGTATTCGTTTTAGGAGCTATGGACCTAGACAAAATAAAAAAGAGAAAGTGTATTAGCATCCATTGCTTTCCACCTCCTGAATGTGGATACAACGTGGAATGCTGTTGTAGTCTCTAGCTGTGAATTCATCTCATCCAGCAACCTTGAAGACATTCTGGATACAGAGTTCAGAAGAAACTGCAACAGATATGATCTGAGATGTTGGATTATCTGGGCCATCTGCTCCTATCAGAAATTTTTCAGGGGGTCTTCCTTGATCAAACCTGACTTTCTTAACTCAGAATGAATCCAACCTCTCATTTTCTGTGGAAATAAAAGCAAAATCTCTTTTCAAAAGTATAGGTATTTTCAAAATATTTATATTGGATGAATCCAGCAGCATTTGAAATCTAATGTCTTTTAGCAGCTGTTGCTTCTTTCTCAGCAGTCAAACAATTCAAAGACAATATAATAACATACAGTATCCAGATTCTCTGTGTATTTTCCATCTTTACATGATTTTTTTTTAATTTTTGGTTTTCTGAGACAGGGTTTCTCTGTGAATATTTGGCTGTTCTGGAACTTACTCTACGGACCAGGCTTGCCTTGAACTCACAGAGATCTGCCTGCCTCTGCCTCCCGAGTACTGCGATTAAAGGCATGCGCCACCATGGCCAGCTACTTTATTTCTTTTAAGGACTTTCTCTATCCTTTTTCTTTTCTCTCCCAAGCCTATGTATATTTTTAAAGACACTGTAAACTGTTGAGAGTTATTTTTTCATCTGAATATGTCTTTATTCCATATCTCTATCTTTTTCTGACCACATGAATCTTTAATCTGCTAAGTGGTATGGATAGCATTAAGGCTGCAGCCTTTGTGGATGACTTCACCTCCATTCCTTAGCTTTCTGAGAGTCTAGCATCATGGTGGAGGTTCTAGATGGAGCTATGTTTATTGCCACAACTCTGTCGAGTTTCAAGGTCCATGCCACCTCCAAGAAGCCTGATGCCAGCTGCTGATAAACACCACTTAAGTGTTTGATGGCAGAGCCTCTTAAAATAGCTGTGAGTTTTTTTTTGTCACTAATGCTGAGTGAGGAAGCCTCTGTTAAAGGAGTCAGTCGTGCCTTTGCTTGCCTCTAGCAAACGGAGCCCACCCTAGATAATGTTACTACCAAAAAGTCATGCTTGACTCTGTTTTTTTGTATCTTCAAAGCTGTCTCAGGTTTTATGGTTTTATGTGAATGTAGTTGATGAACATTGGGTGCCTTTTGTAGACAGAAGTTTCTGTCCCACCTGGTGCCGTAGCCATTCAGTTGTAAAAAACACATAGAGGCTTACATTAATTATAACCTGTTTGGCTGATTGCTCAGGCTTTTTACTAACTACCTCTTACAACTTAAATTAACCCATAATTCTTATCTATGTTTAGCCATGTGGCTTGGTACCTTCTTTCAGTAAGGCATTCTTATCTTGCTTCCTTTGGTTCTTGCTGGTGACTATGTCTCTGCATTTTCTCTTCCCAGAAGTCTCTTAGTCTGGTTGCCCTGCCTATACTTCCTGCCTGGCTACTATTCAATCAGCATTTTATTTAACCAATATGAGTGACAAATCTTTACAGTGTACAATAGCATTATGTCACAGCAAACACACAAACAGGAAAAGTAACAAATGTACAAAGAAATTACATTAATGTCCAGTTTTCTCATAGATCTTAATCTACTTCTCATATAGACCTTTAAGAAGATCCACAAATATTAACAATTTTAAATTAGTAAAGGATATATTTGGATAATTTTCTCTGGAAGCAATCAGATGGATTTTTAAAGGTAGATATTCAAAAGTTGGTTTTTTTTTTCTTAAAAGTATGCCTGTGGTGAAGTTTGTTCATCTGGCTTACTATATATTATTGAAATATTCACACTGTAAACTATATGATAAAATTATTCTCCAACAATGTTGGAGATTTTGGATGAAAAAACGTTTCAAATCTAGAACTTGAATATGTAATTAAAATCTTACCATTTTCTATCTTCCCATTGGATTAAAAAATGAATGCGTTCTTGTAACTGCTATGACCATTAGTTAATAAAAATGACTTGTCCAAGAATAATCTGTAGGTCAGGCACATATTTAAGGTGTATGCCAAGAGGCATCTCTTCCTAGCCCAATAGTCTTTCTTCCAACTAAGACTACTTCAATTTCATCTGCGATAACAACTGTTTCACTTGAATCACATCTGAATTTTACATCCTCAGACTCAAGGACTGGCTAAGAAAATGGAAATAACCAAAGAAAGATTTGAATTTTTAGCTTTAAGTTTGGAACCAGGCACTGTGCCTACAAATTAGGTGTCAATGGCTCCAAGCCCAAACCACCATAAGTTGGTTTCTCAGAGTCCCAAGTAACAACTAAGCCACAATCAGGTTTCTGTCCAAACTCCAGGGAGCTCTGACTGTTTGTTGATTAAGAAGGGTAGAAACAAGGAGTCATTGCTAAGAGCAAAGCCGTGTCTCTCTGATCTCCAGCAACCGTTTATTTCCAAGTCTCTTTAGGGAACATCTCAGGCTTTTCTCCTCTTCAACCAATAAAATTGTAAACAATTTTAATGATCAATATTCTTTCTCCTTTCATCTTAGTCTGTATATAAGGAAATTCAAAACTAGTAAATCCAGATATTCTGCCAAAGTACACCCTGAGGTGACCCAGTTTTGTAACCCGCTCTGAGATCCTAACAGTAAATTCTTTCGGTCCAGTCTCTACAGTGATGTCAAATTGTCTTGGAAAGGTAGCAGTGTCATGACCTGCTTGTAACCAGCATACAGACTCATAATCCATGTTAGCTTACTAAATAACTTGTAAAGGGCCTGGAAAAAGAATTTGATTAAAAAAGCAGATTTGTTCAACAGCTAAGTGGAAGAGGTGTTCCTCCCCCGGGAAGAGTATATCAATTGGTTGTCCCCTGTCAAAATAGTCAGCCTTGAAAACATACATGTAAAAACATCACATACAAATCCATATGTATGCACACAATAGCACTAGATGAAAAACAAGTCCATAAATTTTAAGGAGGGTTTGGAGGAAAGAAATATAAGGGATAAATATTGTAATTAAAGTACAATCTCAAAAATAAGCAACCAACATAAGCAAGAAGAAAATAGCTTTGTTTAACCTAAATTTTCTGGCATTATTTGATATCATGAAATGTCCTTTATAAAGTATCACCTATTGCCACTGTAAAAAACACCTTTAGAATCAACTGTGTTCTGTTTTCTCTTCCTCTAGAAGGAAATGCAACTAAGGAGAGGAATTACAACTAGTGCCATCAAACTCTTTTGAGACCTCATATTCTTTTTTTTTTCACCAATGGCTTTAGCATTTCAGATTGACTAGCTGACAGTTTTAAGTTTCAAATAAAGGTGAATGCGTGGAAAAGAGAAATGGAGGAAGAATTACACAATACCTATGGAAAAATAATCACTGAAAAATCCATAACATATAGAGTGTTCTTTCCACAATTTTTAAAAACTTCCCCATGTAAAGGTCACTTCTAGTTAATAAGGTCAGTAACTGCTCTTGAGTAATACTTCAGAAATGTTACATTTTATGAAGCCCAGAAATATAACAAATATAATGAAACATAGAACCCATGACCCCATTGCTTAGTAGCATCAAAGATTATGAAAAGTTATTAAAATAAGAATAAGAGAGGACTGAATATAAAAGTATGCTACAGCAACATGCATTGTGCCTTGGCATTATTTCTTCCATGTATTGAATTTAAAATTGCTTATCAGGTATTGATTTACAGTACAGCTTAGATACAGAATTTGAACCATCATTCTGCCAAAATTTCAAAGGCTGAGATATGGTTCAGTGTAAGAGTCTTAACCTAGTATGTGAAGGGTTGTCAGCTCTCCCCTCTATGACATAAACAAAACAAAGAATGTGTACAGATGACCACAACAACTCCCTTTTCTGAGAGGGACACTAGATACATCATAAGAGAATTTGAACCATATTTCATCTAGGTGGTTTATACATTCTTAAAATCAATGCTAGAAAGACAAGAATGGAATGGATAATACATAAGTCATACCCAGAAGCGTATAGAAGCAGCATCAGAACAATGGATTGATCACAGGACAGTGAACACCAAGAACATGAAAGAATTCTGTTAGGGTGGGAACAACTAGAAACAGTGTCTTAATGAGGACAAAGGTTGGGCTAAATCATGGAATTCACCAAGTGTCTGAGACCTTCTTCAGTTGCTTAGACAAGTTCGAGCCCAGAGTTAAGGGTTGGCAGATCCAAGGCCAAGGAGAAACAGTGGGGTAACAGGTAAAGTGAGAAGAAAAGAAATGAATAGTGGAGAATGCCAGCATCATTCTAAACGTGGTATACCTTAAGGATATCGCATCTTCAAGAACAATATTTGGAACTAAGATAAATCAAGACAAAACCATGAACAGAAGTGAGCCAATGAAGCATTAAGCAACTAGGAAGAATAGGTTCCAACTTGAGGGAGTAGCAGTATGTAAATAAGACAGAGACAACAGTAAATGCCATTCCTTCACCTTATTCATCTGTTTCCTTATTAGAATGCTGAGTACCTCACACATTTTAGAACTGTTTGGTGTCCCTAGATCAAAGCTATAATTCTTAAGATGAAAACCTCTATTTCTTTTTTTTCCATATTTTTTATTTCTTTCCATTCAAAAAAAATTTACATTTACTCCCCTTCTCCCAGTCCCCTCCTCCATTCCCCTGCTTCCTGTAAAGGGGGCATGGTACCCTGCACTGTGGGAAGTCCAAGGCCCTCCCCACTGCATCCCGGCTTAGGAAGGTATGCATCCAAATAGACTAGGTTCCCAAAAAGATAATACATGCAGAAGAGATAGGTCCTAGTGTCATTGTTGATGGCTTCTCAGTCTGCCCCCATTGGCAGCCATATTCAGAGGGTCCAGTTTGATCATATGCTCGTTCAGCCCCAGTCCAGCTGGATTTGGTGAGCTCCCATTAGTTCAGGTGGTGTAGGAGGGTCCTTCTGTATTTGGGTTGCTTTTATTGGTTAATAAAGAATCTGCCTTGGCCTTCTGATAGGGCAGGACTTAAATAGACAGGATAAAGAAAAGAGAATGCTGGGAAGGGGACAGAGCCAGAGAGAGCCGCCCGCCATGAAGCCCGTCAGGTCACACACGCTGAATCTTTCCGGGTAAGCCACGACTCATGGTGACACACAAATTATTAGAAATGGGTTAAACAAATATGTGAGAGTTAGCGAATAAGAGGCTAGAGTTAATGGGCCAGGCAGTATTTCAATGAATACAGTTTCTGTGTAATTATTTCGGGTACACACCGGGAGCCGGGTAGCACAAGGGGCCCTGCGCCAGGAACCAGGCACTGGAAACGCAGCCAGAGCCCCTCATTACAACATTCAGGCACACTGTCTCAGTGGTTGGACCAGCCCCTCACGGTCCTAACTTCCTTGCTCATCTTCTCCCACCTTCTGCTCTTCGACTGGACCTTACTCTGATGTGAATGTGTGTCTCTGTCTCTATCTCCATCCATCAGACAAGATTCTATGGTGGTAATCAATGTGACTATGGGACAAGGCTAGTTCCGGCACCCTCTTCTCTGCTGCCCAAGTACCTAGCTGGGGATATCCCCGTGGACACCTGGGATCCCCTCTAGAGCCAAGTATCTTGCCAGTACTAAAATGACACCCTTAAGTAGATATCTTATTCCCTTGTCCAATATCCACCTTTCCCCCATCTCCACCCTCCCACTCCCCCAAGCTCTCCCCAGTCCTTCCCTTCTCCCTTCTCCTTCCCCCTCTCCCCTTTCCACACCCACCTACCTGCACCTCTTTCTCAGCCCCCATGCTTCCAACTTTT